>JAODPA010000677.1:0-14250 GCA_025585075.1 Nepenthes mirabilis | reverse complement strand
AAATATGACTTAGATAATTATTAATCTTATATAAAACTCCCTAGAAAACTTTTACTTCATAAAATTCAACATGCAAAAATATATTAATTCTAAAGTAAATCAAACACATTTGTTCTACACAATTACATGAACATGATGAGAAAAAGCAACTGTTTGATCCCATTCTAATAATAGATAGATAGCATCAATTGAATCAAGTTCAACAATCAAAATAAATTAGGTTTTTCATATGCTTAATAAATATGATGCATATATGGATCCGATTTCGAACAGATTCAGATTTCTCTGGATTATTTTGCCCGACTCCGTTCTTTGAGTTCAAATCCTACACACCACTAAAATGATCAAGAGGTTAGTGTGTCGACGGGATGTTGTCCCACTGAAAATACTCCGACGCTCAGGTCAGCAAAGCCTTCTAAGTAGGGAAGGTAAACTGGAAAGCAAGAGAGGGAGAGAGTGAATTGATCGATCGGGAATGTTGGCTTGTCAAGAACGTGAGCTATTGCTTCCTACTCACAGAGAGTGTGAGGAAGCAAAGTCCCGAAAGCGTAGAAGCTTCAGGGAACGATTCTCGGAAAGCCGAATGGGGCTCCAGGAATTTGAAGGCTTTTGGTGGGATTGGAGGACGAAAGCTTGAATAGAGAGGAAGAGATGGTGGGCCTCTGTCCAATGCTCTGTAAGCGTTCGTGGGCGTTGTGTCAATTAGAGCTTGCATTGTCTGAGTAAGAGTTTGCCTTGTGTGAATCAGTGTATGTGTACCCTGAGTGAGAGGTTTAGGGTTTACTTAAAGGATGGTAGGGTGATCTTCCTTGGTTTGAAGGCGTGATCCGCTACGTTATTCTGGTTGGCCTTCCTTCTACAGGGAGGCGCCAGTTGCCAAACTGGCTAAGATTGTTTCCTTCCATGGCGGTCAGCAGCTTTCCAAGTTGTTCACCTTCCTTCTATATATTTTATCGTCGGAGAGCCCCAATTGGGAGAAGATTGGGAAAATCTGGCGCCTTCCTTATCGGAAGGGCGTTGATTTTGTCAATGTCCTTTTTGAGTGCTAACTGAGATCATGAAAGATGCTGAAAAAGCCGTTGCTGGTCGTTTGTTGGATCGTGGGCTCAAGTGGGCCAGGTCCGTAAAAAGCCTTTTTCGGGCCTGCCACTACAGTGCGTCCAGTGAACGCTCGAGTTGACCATTTGTACGCGAGTTGGCCATCTACTGAGGTGCGGACAGTCAACGCTGGCGTTGACCGTTTTGGGCCTTTCAGGATTTGGGCTTGTGTCTCCTGTTGGGCCATTTTTAAGTTGACCGTCCAGTAAGCCGTCTTGAGCATTCGTCGACCTCAGGCTAGCCCATATTCCGGCGTACCCATCACTAGCCCCCTATGCCGGTGGCCAGAATTCTGATCTTCGGTATGTTCATGATGGGATGCACCTCACTGCCCTTTGTCGTTTGAGGATCTCGGAGGATTCTATGAAAGGCGGAGAGGGAAATTGACCAGAGCTGTTGACCGTCTTTGGTCAGTTTCGGAGAATGATGTTGACCAGAGTTGTTGACCGTCTTTGGTCAGTTCCAGAGAAGAATGTTGACCGGAGCTGTTGACCACCTTTGGTCAATTCCGGAGAAGAATGTTGACCGGAGCTGTTGACCACCTTTGGTCAATTCCGGAGAAGAATGTTGACCGGAGCTGTTGACCGTCTTTGGTCAGTTTCGGAAGACTTTCTGCGAGCCCTGATTAACACGTGCCCATCAGCAGGCTTGCAGGCCAAAAGTAGACACGTGTCTTCTTTTGGTTGGGCTGATATCCGAGCCATTAATGCGTTGGAGATTTGCCTTTTGCAGGGCCAAATAGGGAGGCGACACGTGGCAGGACTAACGGCGTCCTTTCTGAGGGGTTTTAAGGCATTTTGCCGTTCAAGTTTCCCTCAACGCTTTGAAATTCTTCTACGCCTCCTTACTTCGTCTTCTTCATCATCGATTTTCCTTCTCCAAGAAACCCTAACCCTTTCTGCAAGCCATGGCCTCCGTCGCCAACATCGCCTCCGTCCTCAGAGAGGGTAACGTAAAAGTATTATGCGTTGAGTTCAATATCCCGAGGGATATTGCAAGGAGGGTCCCGGACAAGGACGACAGAGCTTTCTCTCCACCGACAGGGCACATCACGATATATGAGGCCCACCTAAGAACCGGCCTCTATCTTCCTCTGCCAGATGACTTGCTGTCCGTCCTGCAAGCCCTACGAGTCCCAATTTCTCAACTTCACGCCAACGCCGTACGATATATCTGTATCCTTTATATTTTCCTTCATAAACATTCTAAGAGGCTGAGGATGCCGATGGTGAAGGGGCTTTTCAAAATAAACCAGGGAGGCGAATGAATATTGCTCATCCCCCGTTCTGGCCTAAAAATAAACACGGCCATTTGCGACTCGCTCAAGAATTGGAAGAATCGGTTCTTTTTCATGAGCATGGGGGCGACCTGGCCCCTTACGAAGGACTGGGGCCAGGTGCCGGAGGTGTATACTGGGACACCATCTGTGGCGGAGACAGCGTCCTTAGAGTGGTTAACCAAGCTGATCAAAGACCACCTCGCTGACTTCAAGAAGAACTTCTTGGTCTCTAGGGCAGAGACCAAGAAGGTGAACTAGGGACCGCCTTCCCCAATTCGAAAGCTCATGCCGCCGGCGAGGATGATGCGGCTGGAGGATTTCAAGAGTCTGTTCATCTGTATCCGCCCCACAAATGAGAGCTTCATTGGCCCGTTGCCTAAGAAGGTGTTGGAAACGCCTTCCTCATCATCGTCTTGCCCAGATTACGTCGCCGCAGGGATCTGCAGCGGCCCTGGCAGTACCATGGGCATGGAAAGGACCTTCAAAGACCTGCCCGTCGCCATGGGAGAAAATATCATCTTGGCACAGCCCGCGCCGCAAGCGGCTCCTCGAGCGATGCAGACAGAGTCCTTTACAGAGCTCGCCTGTGAGCCAGTGGTGGAGGTACGAGAGCCATCCGTTAGCTCTCCAGTCATCTGGACTCCTGCTGTGGAGCCAATGATGGAGTTTGATCCTCCGACAGCTGGTGCGGAGGCCGTAATCGGGGAGCCTGCGGTTGCTATGGACGACATTGAGGAAAGCCTGCTGGATAAGATACTGGAGGAGGCTGCTACCAGCTTGGCTAGAGAGGACGTCACTTCTGGTCCACCGTAGCCTGGGCCAGGTCTAGAGGCTAGGCTCGTGAGGAGAATTTAGGAGGTATGATTCTTGGTGATGGCTTCCGCGTACTTTCTCCTTTCCTGAATTCCTAACTTGTTATCTGTTTACCTTTTGTGCAGTCGAGGAAGCTGGTTGCCGCCATCATCAAGGCAGTGGAGCAGTGTGATCGGGTGATCGCCGATAGGGAAGCGGAGATTGCCTGGCTGGATGCTAGGCTGGCTGCTTCGGGGGGAGAGCACCGTGAGGAGACTGCTGCCCTCGAGACTATCCTAGCGGGAGTGGAAACGGAGAATGCCAACTTGAAGGCTGAGGTTGCGGACTTGACGGCCGAGGTTGCCCGTTTGTAAGAAGAGGTTGATCAAGCCAAAGCACGCATCAGTCGACTTGTCGGGCGAATAGCAACCTTGGAGAATGATTTGAGTCTCTGTATCCTCCCCCATGAGGTTGAGGGCGTGATGCACGAGTGGCTGTTGGAGGGAGTCAATGTCAATCGGCGCATTGTGCGGCTAGTCGATCCTGGCTTTCCCATTGACCTCATCAATCTAGCCAACAGAGCGGTGCAGCATAGAGACGACCTTGTGGGGGAACCCCATGACAGTCAGAGGCCTCCGCCGCTCCCGTAGCCTCTTATGTTGTACATTTTTTGGGACCTCCCTTGTACATAAGATGTAACTTGTAACACATTTGGAAGCAATAAAATGAAAGTTTTTTCAACTTTGTGTCCATCTGCCTTTACTGCTGTTGTGTTTGCATTCTTGTTACATTGGACGGCCAACTTGGTTGGCCGGCTGTCATTGTTGTACTGCCTAAGGAGTGAGGTCCTTAGGCTTTGCAAGCGATTGTGTTAACCAACCTGGTGACGCTGCCTAAGTGCTGACTTGGGCGGCCAACATTAGAGAAGGATACTTCTCCCTCCGACTGTCGCTGACTGATCACATTATCTCCTTGTAGAGGAGGTCGTTGAGTGTGCTGCATAAGCCCCCTAAGATTTTGACCGTTATCGGGCCACTTGGATGACCAAGGTTTAGATACGATCGCCAACAGGCCGCTCGGATGACCGAGGTTCATATTAGACCGCTTATGGGCAACCTGGATGACTAGGGTTTATATTAGACCGCTTTCGGGCTACCTGGATAACCGGGGTTTAAATATGACCGTTAATGGGCCGCTCGGATGATCGAGGTTCATCTTCGACCACTTATGGGCCGCCTGGATGATCAGGGTTTATTAACGAAATGATGAGGACCCTCCCGACTTAGGGGCAGTCTAGGTCGAGTAACCTGCAAAGCAAACACATATACATGCACATAGGAGGGGTAGGCAGTATGCTAAGTAAACAGTTATTTTGGCAAGTTTAAAACAAGCAAGCGAATGCACATACACACAATAATGCAAATGCATACCTGCACCTTCTACTGGAAATAGCGTCTGAGGTGGATTGCATTCCACATTTGCGGAACCAGCTTCCTGTCCTAGCTCCGGAGCTTGTAGGCTCCGTTTCGCAGGACGGCAGAGACGAGTAAAGGCCCTTCCCAATTAAGGGAGAGCTTATTGCGGCCGACCAGCTTGCCTGTGGCTTCGACGCCTCGTAGGACCAAGTCTCCAATATTGAATCGTCGTGCCTTAACCTTTTTGTTGTAGTATCGGGCAATCCGATGTTAATAGGCCGCTGTCCCTACTCTGGCGGCATCGCGGGCTTCCTCTAACAAGTCTAGGTGCTCCCTGATTTTTTTGGAGTTAGCCAGTGGGTTGAAGGACTCCACCCTAAGACTTGAAAGTCTGATTTCAACCGGGATTACCACCTCAGTCCTGTAATAGAGGCTGAAGGGCGTCTCGTGCATTGGTCACTTTGGGGTTGTCCGATAGGACCAGAGAACAGAGGGGAGCTCGTCCGCCCAGGAACCTCCTGCGTCCTCCAGCTTAGTTTTTAACCGTAGAGCAGCGTTCGGTTCGTGACCTCCATCTATCCATTCACTTGGGGGTATGCCACCGAAGTATAAACCAGCTTGATGCCAAAGTTGGCGCAATACTTGGTGAACTATTTTTTTGAGAATTGGGTCCCATTGTCGATCACAACAACCTCGGAGACGCCAAATCTACAAATGATGTTCTGGCGGAGGAATTCTAGGGCATTATGCTCCGTAATTTTTACCAGTAGGATGGCCTCGACCCACTTGATGAAGTAGTCGATGCCAACGATGATGAACTTCTTTTACCCTGTGGCAACGGGAAACGGCCCTAAAAGATCGAGCCCCCATTGCACGAAGGGCCAAGGAGCCTGAAGGGTCTTCAGATCCAGGAATGGTTGGCGATGAAGGTTGCTGTGAAGCTGGCAGCTTTCACATTTCTTCACAAACTCAAGCACATTCTTTTTCATCGATGGCCAGTAGTAGCCCTAGCGCATGACCTTGAAGGCCAAGTTTTTTTCGCCAATGTGCGATCCGCAGATCCCGAGGTAGGCTTCGCCTAAAGCATAGTCAACCTCTTCTGGAGTAAGGCATCGATGGTATGGGGTCGAGTAGCCACGGCAATATAACCATCTGTCAACCACAGCATACCAGCCGACCGTCTTCCTGATCTATTTGGCCTTCTCCGCGTCCTCTGGCAATGATCCGTCAGCCAGATAACTAAGGTAAGGCGTCATCCAATTTTTCATTTTGAAAATCTGCATTGCCTCTTGTTTCTCGATGCTAGGAGCGTTTAAGATCTCCCGCATGTCCCTTGAGTACTGTTCCAAATTTTTGGCTGTAGCGGCTCTTGCCAGCTGGTTCACCTTCCAGTTTTCAGTTCGGAGAACATGAACCAGGGTCAGCTTGTCGAAACCCTGGGTGGCCTCCCTTGCGTTTGCCAAGTACTTGGCCAGGTGATGGTTGTTCGCCTCAAAGTCTCTGTTAACCTGATTCACGATTAACTCAGAGTCGCTGTAAACTGCCAGTCTCTTGGCAGAGTATTCCTTCGCTAATCGCAATCCGGCTAACATGGCCTCATACTCGATAACGTTATTAGTTGCCGGGAAATTGAGCCCGAAGGAGTATTTCACCTAAAACCTATCGGGGGTCGTAAGGACCACTCCAGCGCCACTGCCCGTGTCTATAGACGATCCGTCCACGTGGACTATCCATTCCAAAACTCCTTCAAGCAGTTCCGCGCTTTCTTCAGACTGTTCCTCGAAAACTGGGTTGTAGTTTCAACGATGAAATCAGCCAGCGCCTGTGTCTTTACAGTAAGCCTAGGCTAAAATTCGATGTCGAACTCGCTCAACTCGATAGCCCATTTTACTAACCGCCCAAAAATGTCGGGTTTCTGGAGTATACTTTTTAGAGGCTGGTCCGTGAGGACCACTATCTGGTGGGCCTGAAAGTAGGGTCTTAACTTCCGCGCGGAGAATATAAGCCCCAAGGCCAGTTTTTCTGCGCACAAGTAGCGGATCTCTGGGCCGGTCAACGTTTTACTCACGTAGTAGACCGGCTGTTGAGTGTCGGGGTCCTGGCGCATGAGGACAGAACTGAGAGATGCCTCCGACACCGCCAAGTAAAGGAATAGTTCCTCTCCACCCTTGGGTGACACTAACAACGGCGGGCTAACCAGATACCGCTTCAGTTATCGAAAGCTGACTGACAATTTGCCGTCCATTGATACCCGTCAAATTTTATCCCTCTAACGGCATTGAAGAAGGGCTGGTACTTATCGTCGAATTTCACGAGGAAGCGGGACAGTGCTGTCAGCCGTCCAGTCAATCGCTGGATGGCCTTTACGCTCCGTGGTGGAGCCATGTCGGCGAGAGCCTTGATCTTCTCTGGGTTTGCCTCAATTCCCTGTTGGGAGACGGTGAAACAGAGGAATTTACCGGAGGCTACTCTGAAAACACACTTAGCCGGGTTCAACTTCATGTGCTACTTACGGAGCACCTTGAACGACTCTGCCAGGTCGCGGATGTAGTCGCCGGTAACCTTGCACTTAACGAGCATGTTGCGACTAATCTATTTTTTGAACATTTTGTTAACCAGCAGTTGGTAGGTCGCTCCAGCGTTTTTTAATCCGAAAGGCATCACTTTATAGCAGTAAGTGCCCTGATCAGTCATGAACGAGGTGTTCCTCATCCTCCGAACTTATTCGGATCTAATTCTAATCTGAATAAGCATCCATGAAGCTTAGCAGCTCATGTCCGGCTGTCGAGTCAACCAGCAAGTAGATCGTGGGCAAGGAAAAGTTGTCCTTCGGGCAGACCTTGTTGACGTTGATAAAATCGACGCACATCCGCAATTTTTCGTTGCTTTTCTTCATTAGTACGATATTAGAGAGCCAGTCCGGGTAGTGGACTTCTCTAATGAAACCTGCGTCCAACAGCTTCTTCACCTCCTCTCGGATTGCGATCAGCTTTTCAACGGAGTGATTTCTCTGCTTCTGCTTGACAGGTTTTCGGCCAGGATCAAGCCCCAACTTGTGGACCATCACCTCCGCTGGAATCCCAGGCATGTCGGCCGGAGTCCATGGGAAGAGGTCAGCGTTCCATCGCAGGAACGCGATATATTCATCGCGCAGTGGTCCGGTAAGTAAGCCACCATTCTGTACACACTTTTTCGGTTCCTCCGGGTCCAGTGGGACTAGATCAGTGGCTTCACTGGATTGCGCTTGCTGAAAGGTTATCTCGTCTCAATGGTCGAGTTCTCCAACTATTCTAGCGCTGCCGCTAGGGGCAACCTGAGACATATAACAGGTTCGTCCAGTAATATGATTACCCAACACATCTCCTACACTGTAAGGCATTGAAAATTTCATCTTGAGGTGCGGAATCGAGGTGACCGTCCCAAACGCTATCAAATAAGGTCTGCCCAGTATAGCGTTATACACAGAGGGTAGGTCGACCACCAGGAAGGTGAGTGTTCAGCTTGCTATTTTCGGATACGTACCCAAGGTGACCTCCAATTGGATGGTCCCTTGAACAGGCACAGGCTCGTTGTCAAGGCCGTACAATCGGCCTTCGGTAGGTTTTAGTTGATTCTTTTTTAAGCCTAGTTTGAAGAACGCATCCAAGGAAAGTAAATCTTTAGAACTTTCATTATCTATGAACACTCATTTCAACTGGTAGTCGATACTACCATCCAAAACGAGTGCGGATACAACGAGGGGATCAACATGGAGGGATATTACATGAGTTAAATCATCATTATTGAAGCTAATGATGTTGTCCGCCGTTCGTTGCTTCTTCCTCCTAGTCTGCTATTTCTTGCCGCCAGCTAGGTTCTTAGCAGGTCGGGTGGTGATCATATTAACCACCCCTGCTGCAACCCGATTTCAGGGAGGAAACTACTCCTGGCCCTCTCCGCCAGCCGCTCCAGAGCCCTGTCCAAAGCCCCTGACGAACTTGGTGAGGTGTCCTCTGCGAATCAGCTCCTTGATCTCCCTATGCAGCGTCTTGCAGTCTTTAGTTGAATGTCCAGCAGAGCGATGAAAATCACAGTACTTCGACTGGTTTCCAGAGTCCTTCTTTAGTGGTTTTGGCCACTTCAAGAACTTCTCTCCGCGGATTTGCATAGGGACGTTCAAGCACGTGTCCGTCAGAGGCATGAAGCTGATGGGCCCGTAGTCTCTACGTTTCGGGGGCCCAGCCCTGTGTTGCTTACGACGGGAATGATCACTACCGCCGTACTTCCTTTTTTCCTCTCCGGGGAATGATCAAGGCTGATATGCCTGCTCTGAGCGTTTTGCCTCGTTGGCCTCCTCTGTTGCAGCGTAGGCTGAGTGATGAACTCCTCTTCCTGGAAGGTTTGGAAATTCTTGTGGGCCAGGTGCTTGAAGAAGTCCCCGTAGGTCAGCGCGGAGATGAAACTGCCGAATTTTATCTTCTCCGTGATCTAGGAAATCTGTATGGCCTTTGCCACAAAGCGGTCCAGGAAGCGCCGTGAGTTCTCTCCCGACTTTTGCTTGATGTGGGAGAGGTGCCACGGCCACTTCTCTTCCCGTCGGCTCGAGACATACTGAGCCAGGAAGAGATCCATGAGTTTTCGAAAGTTACCGATGGTGCCTGAAGGGAGGTGATGGAACCAGATTCAGACATCTCCCTTCAGTGTGAGTGGGAAATAGTGGCACATCACTAAGTCTTCCAACCCTTGTAGACTCAGATGGGTGTGAAAGTGATCTAGGCGGTCAATCGGATCACTGCTCCCATCGTATGAGTCAAGGAAAGGCATCTTGAACTTGGCAAGCAATGGATGGTTCATGATCTCTGCTATGAAAGGAGATCGGTCCAAGTCGATAACGTGCTCCTCGTCCTGGAACACGCGGTTCTAAATTTTGTCCACTTGTGGGTCTACGCGAGTGGCGTTTGCAGATCTCTTGGAGTTGAGGTAAGCTCTCAACTCCATCTTGTCTCTGGAGGGTTCAGCAGCCAGCTGGCTACTACCTCCAGCAGACCTGGTAGTCTTGGAGGCTCGCTCCTAGACTGCATTCCCGTCTTCGGCCCGACAGTATCAGGGATTTTCTGTCTCCGAACTTTCTCGCGGAGTTGTGGTCCCGGAGTGTTCTTCAGGCCTATTCTGGCCAGGAACGCGTGAGGAGGCTGGGACCGGATTGTTCTTGGATCTCTCGGGCCTTTTGACTGGCTTCTTTTTCCTCTGGCCACCCTTTTTGGTGGCCGGCGCAGGAATGGCTGCCGAAGGAGCAGCCTGTTGTCGCTACTCATTTTGAGTGCAGAGTATTTAGAGCAGATGATTGTTGGCCTGCATCTTCTCCATCAGCTGTTGGAAGTAGGGCGCTGGCACTCAGCCCGTTGTCCCATTGACCGTTGTACCAGTAGCATCGTCCTGGTCGGGATAAGTGACGTCTCTAGCGGGATCGCTAGCTTGGGCTCTCATGTTCACCATTGCGAATGAATCAGAATTAGACGGTGAAAAAAGAGCATTGTACAGAATAGTGATTGGCTTTTGTAAGCGTTTTTCACAAACTGCGCCAATGATGCGTACCTGGATCAACTTCGAACAGATTCAAATTCGTCTGAATTATTTGACCCGGCTCTGTTCTCTGAATTTGAATCCTGCACACCACTAAAATGAATAAGAGGTCAGCGTGTCGGTGGGATGTTGTTCCACCGAAAATACTCCGACTCTCAAGTCAGTAAAGCCTTCTAAGCAGGGAAGGTAAAGTGGAAAGCAAGAGAAGGAGAGAACGAATTGATCGATCGGGAGTGTTGGCTTGTCAAGAACGTGAGCTATTGCTTCCTACTCACAGAGAGTGTGAGGAAGCAGAGTCCCAAAAGCGTAGAAGTTTTAGGAAACGATTCTCGAAACGCTGAATGGGGCTCCAGGAATCTAGAGGCCTTTGGTGGGATTGGAGGACGAAAGCTTGAATAGAGAGGAAGAGATTGTGGGCCTCTGTCCAATACTCTGTAAGCGTTCATGGGCGTTGTGTCAATCAGAGCTTGTATTGTCTGAGTAAGAGTTTGCCTTGTGTGAATTAGTGTATGCGTACCCTGAGTGAGAGGTTTAGGGTTTACTTAAAGGATGGTAGGGTGATCTTCCTTAGTTGGAAGGCGTGATCCCTTACGTTATTCTGGTTGGCCTTCCTTCTACAGGGAGGCGCCAGTTGCCAAACTGGCTGAGATTGCTTCCTTCCATGGCGGTCAGCGGCTTTCCAAGTTGCTCACTTTCCTTCTGTGTATTTTACCGTTGGAGAGCCCCAATTGGTAGGAGATTGGAAAAATCTGGCACCTTCCTTATAAGAAAGGCGTTGATTTTGTCAATGTCATTTTCGGGTGCTGACTGAGATCGTGGAAGGTGCTGAAAAAGCCGTTGCTAGTCGTTTGCTAGATAGTTGGCTCAAGTGAGCCAGGTCTGTAAAAAGCCTTTTTTGGGCCTGCCACTACAGTGCATCCAGTGAACACTCCAGTTGACCGTCTGTACGCGAGTTGTCCATCTGTTGAGGTGCGGACGGTCAACACTGGCGTTGACCATCTTGGGCCTTTCAGGATTTTGGCCTACGTCTCCTATTAGGCCGTTTTTCAGTTGACCGTCCAGTAGGCCGTCTTGGGCCTCCGTTGAACTCGAGCTAGCCCTTATTCCGGCGTACCCATCAAGATGTTATAGACTTTTTTCTTTGATTACGCTTGCGATATTTTTTGTGGATTTCAAGAGATATACTAATTTCTTTAATGATGGTGGCACCCAAAAGGAATTAAAAAGGAAAAAAAAAAGTTATTCCCAATTAAAAAAGGGATGGTCCTAAAAGAAAATTCGTAGGTATATTCATTTCCTATCTTTCCACCTCGTTTACCCCCTTTTTTCAAGCACATGACAAAACTCCCTTCTTTAAAGCACCTTGCTCATAAGAGATGAGTACTGAGATCGAAGAGTGTGGAGCGGCTCCCATGTCTTGTTTTCTTCCAAAGCTCTGGCCTATTTCACTAATACTTCAATAATTTTTCGGCTACCCAACTTCCAAATGCGTTGGTCGATTAGTTGCTCGGGTTTTGGAACTAATTCTCCTTCTTTATCAAAGGGTGGGAGGGTTGGGTTGATAGTCACTTGAGTCCCAATGTGCTCTTTGAGAGCCAATATGTGAAAAATAAGGTGAAGTTTCATCGATGGCGGCAGATCTAGATGGTAATCTACACTCCTGATTCTTTAAATGATTTGGCACAGACCAAAAAAAAATGTTTACACCAATTTTAAATTTTTACGAAAGGCTATTGAATTTTGTCAGTATAGTTACAGACAGAAATATAATAAGTCTCTAATTTGGAACATCCTTTCTATCTTGTATCAATCATACAAAGTTTTCATCCTTTCTTGGGCCACACCCAATTTTGGTCTTTGTTCTTAGTTCTTGTTCCACTACAGCATTAGTGGTAGTCTCCTTGACATACTCAGTTACTTCAGGTGGAGGAACCCTATACACATCCTCAAAAGATGTTATTCTTATCGATGAGTTGTAGTTAGTATTAATCTACTATTCAACCATGGCTATCCACGGGGACCATGACTAAGGTTTACTATCGATATAACATCTTAAATACTGCTCAAGGCATTTGTTAATCATTTCTATTTAACTGTCGGATTACAGATAATAAGCCGTGCTATATGCCAACTCGGTTTTCTGCAATTTAAAATTTCTCATTGATTTGCATAGGTGAAAATTAAGTCTTGGTCGCTAACTATAGTATTGAGGACCCCCATATAGTTTTATAATGTGATTGAGGAAGAGACGGGTGATTTTAGAAGTAGTATAGGGGTGAGTTAAAGGAATAAAGTGAGATCGAAGAGTATAGAGCAACTTCCATATGTTGTTTTCTTTCAAAGCTTTGACCCATTTCACTGATATTTTAATCGTTTACTAGCTACTCAATTTTCAACGTGTTGGCTGACAATTTGTTCGGGTTTTGGAAACAACTCACCTTCCTTATCGAGCGGTGGAAGGGTAGGGTAGACAATCACTCAAGTCCTAATGTGCTTTTCGACAGCCAATACGTGAAAAATTGGGTGAAGTTTTATTGATGGCGACAAATCTAGACAATAAGCTATGCTCCCAATATTTTCAATGATTTATTATGGACCAAAAAATCCTTATGCCAATTTCACGTTTTTTATGAAAGAATACTGATTTTGATAATATGATTACTGGCGGAGATACATCGAGTCTTCAATCTAGAACTCTTTTGCTATCTTGTGTCAATCATATTGAGTTTTCATCTTTCCTTGGGCTACACTCAAGCTTTCTTTTAATAGTGTCAAAATTTGGTACATAGTCTCGATTATTATTCCACAATAGGTTTATTGATGGCCCCTCGACATATTCGGTTTGTAGGGTAGAAGCACCCCATACAGTCTCAAAAGGTGTTATTACTAGCAATGAGTAATGGCTAGTGTTATACCACCACTCAACCATGGCTATACACTAAGACCACGACTTAAGTTTTCCACCCATGTGTCACTTCAAATATTGTTCAAAACATTTATTAACTAATTTTATCCAACCGTTAGATTATGGATAATCAGTCATGCTATAGGTCGACTTGATTATCTGAAATTTAAAATTTTTTACCATATTAAACTGATAAAAGCTAGGTCTTGGTCACTAACTATAGTCTTAAAAATCCCACGTAGTTTTATACTGTGATTAAGGAAAAGATGGACGATTTTAATATCAAGGTGAGTTATAGGAAGAAAGTAACTGTATTTGGTAAATCTATCAACCACAACTAATATACAATTGTACCCGTAAGAAGTCGATACACCTATAAAGCCATCCATGGATATGTAGTCCAAGTTCCAAGAGGTATGGAAGAAGCTATAAAAGCCCGTGAAGTTTTTTCTTTCTTTTTTTTTTTATATTTGATGAATCTTAATTTGTTAACATGTGGAGTATTCTCATATGAATTATGCGATTTCAAATGACCCCCTAATTGGACTAAAATGTACACATTCTAAAATTTTTTCTTTAAAATCATCTTTTTCTTAAAGAACAAAACTTCTTTTCTATAAACAATTTCATTTTGCAAAAAGTAGAAATTAGAGGAACAAATACATTGTTTCATTTGTTAAATGAGGTTTATTGACTCTTTATTCGACTCATAGAAACCTTTCAATTCGTCGATTCACTCAACATTCAATCAAGACATCAGTTGCCTTGTTCTCTTCTCCCTCCTTGCATTCAATCACGAAATTGTACCCAAGGAGCTTTGAGACTCATTTTTACTTAGTGGGTGTTTCGACCATTCTTATAATAAGAATTTCAAACTCAACTGATCGTTTTTAATTATGAAGGTCTGTCCCAATAGATACAGACGCCATTTTTTAACTGCCACGACCAAAAACAACTCCTTTTTTATAAATTGACGGATACAAGTCTCTTTTAGGGATTGGCTAAGAAATATAATAGGTCGATGATCCTACATGAGGACTATTCCTATTCCCACTCCAAAAGCATCACATTAAATTAACAACTGTTTTGGAAGATCGAGTAAGGCCGACATTGGAGGCCCCGTCACGCACTCGATTTTAAATTTTGATTATATTAATTTATTTTAAATTTAAAATTTAAGTTATCTCAAATTAAATCCT
>JAODPA010000666.1:0-40192 GCA_025585075.1 Nepenthes mirabilis | reverse complement strand
AATTATAGGAAAATAATTTGGTTAACGAATTTTCAATTGATTAGCAATCAAATTAATTTCGGTAGATAACAAGATAATCCGGTCACCAAATTTGTATCCGATTAATAACTGAAATTAACCTGATTGATCAAATATAGTACAAATCAAATTAATTACGTAAAATTATATATATTCCAACACAAGAAGACACCCACACATAGCTAAAATTCTAAGAAATCAACAAAAGAAGGTTATATATATTCCAACACAAGAAGACACCCACACATAGCTAAAATTCTAAGAAATCAACAAAAGGACCTGGCATTAGTAGTTCCTTGGCAGCCCCACTTTGCTGATTTCATGCATGCCTCACCAATGGCTAAGTAAAAGTAGAATATAATTTCACTAATTTTAATGCCACAGGGCAGCCTTCTAAAACCACCAAGTAACCTTATGATTCAGCAAAATTTACCAGGAAGACATCGCCTAAAATTTAAATGATTCAACAAAAAGAGGAAACAAAATCTAGACAACACACCAAAGGAAATTTCAGGAAAAATAAAATGTGGCAACCATATATTCAACTAGGGATGACTCATCCATTTTACCACCTTAATATATAAGGTGAAAGTGAAAGAAAGAAGAGAGAAACGGAGCGAAAAAGAGGGAAAACACATATCACAAATAGAGGAAGAAAACAGAACCAGGAAAGAAGCTTGGTTAACAACCTAAGGTTCAAAATTGAATCTAAAATTATTCCAGGCAAGAACATCTCAACTTCTTCAATTTTTTGGTTAATTTTTGATGTTATCTTCAAGTATTGTTATCCAAGTATTTAAAATCCTTACCGTTATCATGCTAGAATAGGCAAAGTTTAGAATCGTTCTCCATGAAGTTTGGTTTTTGCAGCTTGTTGATATGGCTAACTTTTCAAATTATTAATGGCTGATTTATTCCATAAAAATTAGTACTGATTTTCTTTAAGATTTCAATTAGTTTAAACTCTATAAAAATTAGTATAGAAACTTTAATGAACTAGCTAAGATGTCATCAAGATGGTATTAAAATACATCTTAAAAATCTGACCGATTTAGCCTATGAAAAAGTGAATATTACGAAACCGGTCAGAATGTATCAGAATGCAGATTTTAACACCAAAATCAGTATATAACTTTGAACTGAGTAAGTATAAAATTAAAAAATTTATATGAATCAGTATAAAATTATGTACTGATTATGAAAATATAATAGAAAAAATTTTAGATGGTGAACTGGCTACTGAACTAGCCTAAATTTAGTAGCTAAAATCTTGAAGCCAAAGTTAGTAGCTAAAACAGCAACAGTTATCTGGCTGAAATTGAGAACAAATGATTTTCAAGCCAACTCAAATTTGGCGACCAACAAGCTAAACCTCTTAGTGATATTGTGACGAAATGGCTCATGCAATTGGGATGAATTGGTCACTGAACCGGATCTTATATTAGTAACTGGACTAATCTCAGCAATCTTGTTGATATTTGAAATTGTAGCCTATGAACAGGGCATCAAACTAGCTGAACAGGCAGCCAAAGTTGTTTAAGTATGTGAAGATGATTTTAAAGTGTTAGCTTGTAAAATTTAGCATGAATTAACCACTGAATTGGACCCCAAAGTGACAACAAAATCGGCCCCTATATCCATATTGATGCTGAAGTTGGCAGTTCATGAAAAATAGACTGAACAGGCCATGAACCGATTGAACCAGCAAACAATCTGGACCAATCATCTAGTACTAAATAACTTGATTTGACTATTGAATCGGCTCCAAAATTGAAGCTTGCCACTGAACAGGCCGATTTGCATTTAATTGCCTATTTTGCTAAGTGAGAACCAGCTAGGAAATTGTTGATAAACTGGTTATATGTGGTATGTCAAGTTAGTAAATTAGCTATACATCATGTGAATTGGTTGACCATCATAAGAACCGGTTGCTAAGAATTAGAAATGAACCGATTTCTAATGAATCGGCTGATTTGTAAGTGAACTGATAAATAAATATATCAATTTAAATAAATTTTGGGTGCCTTACAAATTTATGAACCGGTTATAAATTTTGTATATGATGGTCAATCGATTACGATGATGAATCAGATGTGAAAGCTGGCAAGAATTTATGAATTATCCAAACCGGTTGATGAATCGGTTAGTGAATCAATTGATAAACTGAAAATCGAACGATATGTTATACCAGCACATATAAAATTTATAATACTTTATTTTTTATGATATGTATCGATATATATTTTTGTACATATATATGCTAATTTTAGACATAACTGGAAGTTAATATGATATCATAAAAATAAGTATTTTCTCTGAGGTGAGAAAATTATGAAGAAGAAGCAATAATAAGTATAAGGGTTTCTACTAAAAAGTTTTAAGAAGTAAAGAAATTGAACTAATGATTTATTTTTATGGATAATATTTTTTAGCATGCTTTAGAATATTCCAGTAGAAATCAAGAAATTGCTCCTAGTGCCATGGGGGGAAGAATAATGATTTGTGGCCCTGTCTATCAAGATATAATAGGTATGTACCACCTTATCCTCGGGGTGTATCATAGAGGATATGATATTAGATTATGTGAATTTACATAATCCTTTCATCGATTGTCCATTCCGTTAATTAGTAAGACCTATTAACCCTGATTCTTCAAGTTATACACGATAAGAAGTGCTGGCAAGTAAAAAAAATATGTACAAGAAAAAAAAAAGTCAAATGCATCATAAAAATATTCTGAAAGTGTATATGTATTTTTACATGTATCACGACTCATATTCCTCTCTATGATGTATTTTTAATAAAAAAATGCATGTCATTGATTATATCGTATCTTATTTAGTACTTGGCTCTCTCTTGCTATTTTTTTTACCCTTCAGATGCTTCGAAGGAGTTCATACCTGATAAACAAAAGTAAAGAAAAAATATTAGTCATACTGTAATTAGTAATGATGAAAGTAGTTTAATTCAAGTAATGATGTATAAATTTATAACTTTATAAATATCTCAGGAATGTATACATTTTAGTAATGATAATTTAGAAGTATGTTCATAAATTTCATATAATTATTTTGTAAGTTTTGGTAAAATTTTATAAGATTAGTTTGCGATTTTAGTTGGCATCTTTCCTTATCACAAATCTGACATCATATTGTTAAACAGATGTCAGAGCCATTGATAATATGACATTATTTTTGGATACTATGTATTATAATTTGTTGTGATGTACAGATGATTATGATATAAAAATAAGGTAAGCACATGTTCCCTTCGACTATGGCAAGCAATGTTGTCGAGTAAAAAGAGTAATACATATAACTAAAGTTAATAACGGATATAAGAATGTGAGATGTGACAGGTGATATCAGAGAATGAATAAGGAAGAAGTTTTAGGATTTGGATTGACTGATTTTGTTTGAGGTTAAGCTTAATTGAGATGGGTTTGAGGTCAAGATTTCAGTAATCTTGGGTTAAGATTTAATATTACTAAATTTCGATTTGAAGTCAAAGATTAATTTTAGGTTAAATCCTTAATTTGGTTATTTAAGTTAAGATAGTATGATCTAATATATTTTGAGATAGACCTAAGAGATGGCAGAACTTGGAAGCCATGTTACAAAAAGGTAGGGAGCTTATTTTAAATGTGGAGAGATCAACCACATGATTAAGGACTACATTTATCCTTCGAATGGACAGCAAAGAAGTCTAGTACCTTGAATCAGGATTTTGTAGGGACAACACGAGATGTATCCGCATCATTTACCATAGTGGAAGGTATAATTTTTAAATCTCGGCATTTTGGTACATGTATTATTTGAGAAATTTGGAGTCTATACCTTCCTTTGCATCTTATTTCAAGGATTAAACCTTATGTTAGTTGAAATATACTTATGAGATTCATTGGTTATGACTATTATAGGTGTTTGGTTTGGATCAATAGATATAATCAAATATTTTTTGTAATATACAGAAAGTTAAGGTGATATAAAGGAATGATTTTGTTAATGAATCAATATAAATTGATTGGTAAGAACAATCTAACTTACAAATTAAGTTGCGAACTTCGATTATAATGAAGACAAGTAGATCGAGAAGTGATAAGAAAGAGTGTTGAGTTATTTGGTATACATCGGGAAGATGTTATAATTATAAAAGATTCTTTAACTATATGGAAATTTGAGTATGTTTCTTAAAATAAAGAATTAACCTAGATTATTTCTTAATCGGCAAATTGAAATTGTTATTGACGTGATGCATCCTGGATTCGAATTTCAAACAGATTCGAGCTAATTCGTTTGTCTTGGTTTCGGCACCGTTTCCTGAGTTGGATCCTGTACACAACTAAAAAGAACAGGAGGTCAGTGTGTCGGTGGAAGTTGTCTCGCCGAAAACACTCCGACGCTCAAATCAGTCAACAGCCTTCGAAAGATAAGAAGGTTTATGAAATTAAGAATTGAGAAGGAGAGAAAAAGAGAGAGAGTGTGTGTCTTTTTAAATGAAAGAGACACGAGAATGTCTTCTTGAATTTGGAAGGTGGGAGGCGGTAAACGGTCGTGGGGACACATTTGTATGCCTTAGGTTTTTTGGGTTGCCTGAGTCGGTATTTGCGTAGCAGAAGGCGTCAATGATTGAGAGCGTTTGTCGTAGAAAACTTATGAAACTGAAAGTGTCTGTAGTAGAAAGTGCCGGCGACAGAAAGCATGCCTGGAACAAGAGTTCCAGGGCTTACTTATGGTTGAGCAGGCCATCCTCCTTCTTTGAAAGGAGTGATCATTGTATGATTCGTTGGCTGGCCTGCCTTTCATAATGGATATCAGTTGCCAAAGGGATTGATACAGTTTCCTTTCATGGCGGTCAGCGACTTTCCAAATCACTCACCTTTATTCTGCGTTTTTTTACCGTTGGAGCATCCAATTTGGTAGAAGATTGGGAAAAATCTAGCACCTTCCTTACGAGGAAGGCGTCGATTTTGTCAATATCCATTTTAGGGATCAGCAGAGATTGTGGGAATTGCTAGGAAAGTCATCGCTGGTGATCTGATGGATCGTGAGCTTGAGTGGGCCTGACCTGCAAAAGCTTTTTTATTTTTGGCCTGTTGCTACAGTGATTTTGGTCAACGCTCGCGTTGACCATCTATGTGCGTTACCTGTCTTCCGGAGTCCGACGGTCAACGATGGCGTTGACTGTCTTGGGCCTTTCACGCTTTGGGCCTTTAGGCTCTGTTGGACTATTTTTACGTTGACCATTTGGCATACCTTTTGGGCTTTCGTTGACCGTGGGCTGGCCCGTATTCCGGTGCACCCATCACTAGCCCCCATACCGGTGGCCAAAATTCTAGGCTCCGGTATTTCTATGATGGGATGCTCCTTATTATTCTTCGTCGTTCAAGGATCCTAGAGGACTCTATGAAAGGCATAGAGGAGAGTTTGACCGGAATCGTTGACCGTCCTGGTCAATTCTGGAGAACAACTTTGACTGGAATCATTGACCATCTTGGTCAATTCCTACTCGGAGTCGCTGTAAATTGCCAGTCTCTTGGCAGAGCACTCCTTAACTAGCCGTAATCCGGCTAACAGGGCCTCGTACTCGACAACGTTGTTGGTTGCTGAAAAATTAAGCTTGAGGGAGTATTTCACCTCAAACCCGTCGGGGGGTCGTAAGGACCACTTCAGTGCCACTGCCTGTATCCGTAGACGATCCGTCCACGTTAAGTATCCATTCTGAAACTCCGACAAGCAGTTCTGCACTTTCTTCGGGCTGTTCCTCAAGGACTGGGGTTGTAGTCTCAACAATGAAATCAGCCAGTGCCTGTGCTTTCACAGCAGGCCTGGGCTGAAATTTGATGTCAAACTCGCCCAACTCGATAGCCCATTTTACATTTCGTCTAGAAACGTCGGGTTTCTGGAGGATACTTTTCAGCGGCTAGTCTGTAATGACCACTATCCGATGGGCCTGAAAGTAGCACCTCAACTTCCGCGTAGAGAATATTAGCGCCAGGGCTAATTTTTCTGTGCGTGAATAGCGGGTATCTGGGCCGACCAACATTTTACTCGCGTAGTAGACCGACCGCTGGGTATCAGAGTCCTGGCGCAAGATGACAGAACTCAGGGACGCCTCCAATACTGCCAAGTACAGATATAATTCCTCTCCTCTTTTAGGTGACACCAACAACGGCAGGCTAGACAGATACCGTTTTAGTTCATCGAAAGCAATTTGGCACTGCACAGTCCATTGGAACCCATTGGATTTTGTTCTTCTAAGGGCTTTAAAGAAGGGATGATATTTATTACGGGACTTCGCAAGGAAGCGAGACAGTGCTGCTAGCTGTCCAGTCAGTCGCTGGACGTCCTTTACGCTCCTAGGCGGAGCCATGTTGGCGAGCGCCTTGATCTTTTCTGGGTTTGCCTCAATCCCCCGTTGGGAGACGATGAAGCTCAGGAATTTGCCAGAGGCTACTCCGAAAATACACTTAGCTAGATTCAGCCTCATGCGGTGCTTACGGAGCACTTCGAATGACTCTTTTAGGTCGCGGATGTGGTTGCCGGTGGCCTTGCTCTTGACGAGCATGTCATCGACATAGACTTCCATATTGCGACCAATTTGTTTTTCGAATATCTTATTAACCAAGCGCTGGTAGGTTGCTCCAGTATTTTTGAGCCCAAAAGGTATCACTTTGTAGCAGTAGGTGCCCTGATCGGTCATAAATGAGGTGTGCTCTTCGTCCTCTGGTCTAATCCGAATCTGGTTGTAACCCGAATAGGTATTCATGAAGTTTAGCAGCTCATGTCCGGGTTAGAGTCAACCAGTAGGTCGATCCTGGGTAAGGGAAAGTTGTCCTTTGGACAGGCCTTGTTAACATCAGTAAAATCGACACACATCCGCCATTTTCCGTTACTTTTTTTTACTAAAATGATATTAGAGAGCCAGTCCAGATATTGGACTTCTCTAATGAAGCCTGCGTCCAACAGCTTCTTTACCTCCTCTCGGATGGCGATTAGTTTTTCAACGGAGTGGTTCCTCCGCTTCTACCTGACGGGCTTTCAGCTGTAGTCAAGTCCTAATTTGTGGACCATTATTTTTGTTGGGATTTCAGGCATGTCTGCTGGAGTCCATGCAAAGAGATCAGCATTCCTTCGTAGGAACACAATCAGCTCATCGCGCAGTGGTCCGATGAGTGAGCCGCCGATCTGTACACACTTATCCGGCTCCTCCGGATCCAGTGGGAATAGATCCGTGGCTTCACCAGACTGCGCTTGTTGGAGGGTTGTCTCGTCCTGATGGTCGAGTTTTCCAACTGTTCTAGTTCTGCCGCTTGGGGTAATCTGGGACATGTAACAGGTTTGCCCAATAACTTGGTCACCCAACATCTCCCCGACACCGTAGGGTGTTGAAAACTTTATTTTAAGGTGTAGAATCGAGGTAACTGTCCCAAACGCTGTCAAGCAAGGCCGGCCCAGTATAGCATTGTATACTAAGAGTAGGTCGACCACCAGGAAGGTGAGCGTTCGACTTACTATTTTTGGATACGTACCCAAGGTGACTTCTAATTGGATGGTCCCTTGAACGGGCACTGGCTCGTTGTCGAGGCCGTATAATGGGCCTTCGACTGGTTTAGCTGGTTCTTTTTTAAGCCTAATCTGAAGAAAGCATCCAAGTAAAGTAAATCACGAGAACTTCCATTATCAATAAACACTCGCTTCAGTTGGTAGTCTACGCTACCGTCTGAAACTAGCACGGATACAACGAGGGGATCAGCATGGGGGGAAGCGACATGTGCTAAGTCATCATCTCTAAAGCTGATAGTGTTATCCGCCATGCGCTGTTTCTTCCCCCAGTTTGCTGCTCCTCGCTGTCAGATGGATTTTTAACAGGTCGGGTGGTGACCATGTTAACCACCCCTGCTGCAACCCGGTTTCAGGGTGGAGTCTGCTCCTGCCCCTCTTCGCCAGCTGCTCCAGAGCTTTGTTCAGGATCTCTGACAAATTTGGTGAGATGGCCTCTGTGAATCAATTCTTCGATTTCCCTCTGTAGTATCTTGCAGTCCTCAGTCGAATGGCCAGCAGAGCGATGGAAGTCACAGTACTTTGACTGATTTCCAGAGTCATTCTTCAGTGGTTTTGGCCACTTCAGGAATTTTTCTCCACGGATCTGCCTGAGGATGTTTGAACACGTGTCCGTCAGAGGTGTGAAACTGGTGGGCCCGCAGTCTCTGCGTTCTGGGGCCCAGTCCGGCGCTGCTTCTGGTGGGAGTGATCTCCGCCGCTGTACTTCCTCTTCTCCTCACCAGGAAATGATCGAGGCTGATCCGTCCATTTTGGACGCTTTGCCTTGTTGGTCTCTTCTGCTGCAGCGTAGGCCCTGGTGAAGGTTTGAGGATTTTTATGGGCTAAGTGCTTGAAAAAGTCACCGTAGGTCAGTGCAGAGATGAAACTGCCCAACTTCATCTCCTCGTAATCTGTGGGATCCGTCAGGCCTCTGCCACAAAACAATCCAGGAAACGCCGTGGGTTCTCTCCCGATTTCTGCTTGATGTGGGAGAGATGCCACGGCTGCTTCTCTTTCTGTCGGCTCGAGGCATAGTGAACGAGGAAGAGATCTGTGAGCTTGCGAAAGCTGCTGATGGTGCCTAAAGGGAGGTGATGAAACCAGATTCGGGCATCTCCCTTCAGTGTGAGCGGGAAGCCGCGGCACATCGCTGAGTCTTTTAGCCCTTGTAGACTCAGATGGGTGCAGAAGTGATCCAGGTGGTCAACCAGATCACTGCTCCCATCGTATGAGTCAAGGGATGACATCTTGAACTTCGTAGGCAGTGGACGGCTTAGGATCTTCGCTGTGAAAGGAGATCGGTCCAAGTCGATGGCGCGCTCATCATCTTGGAACACACGGTTCCAAATTTTGTCCACTCGCGAATCGACGCGAGCGGCGTTTGCTGATCTTTTAGAGTTGAGGTAAGCCCTCAACTCTGTCTTCTCTCCGGAGGGTCCAGCAGCCGGCTGGCTGCTGCCTCCAACAGATCTGGCGGTCCTGGAGGCTCGCTTCTGGACTGCGTTATTGTCTTCCGTCCGAGAGTAACAAGGATTTCTTCTCTCTGGACTTTCTTGTGGAGACGTGCTCCCAGAGCATTCTTCGAGTCTATTTTGGCCAGGAACGCGAGAGGACGCTGGAGCCGAATTATTTTCGGCTTTCTCGGGCCTTTTGGCAGGCTTCTTTTTCCTCTGGCCACCACTTTTGGTGGCAGGTGTAGGGATGGCTATTGGAAGAGCCGCTTACAATCACTACTCATTCTAAGTGCAAAGTATCTGCAGCAGACAATTATTGGCTTGCATCTGCTCCATCAGTTATTAAAAATAAGGTGGTGGGACTCTGCCCGTAGCCCCGTTGACCGTGGCACCAGCAGCGTGGTCCTGGTCGAGGTTAGCAGCATCTCTAGCGGGATCGCTAACTTGGGCTCTCGTGTTCACCATTGTAGAATCAGAAGGTGAAAGAGAGCGTTGTGCGAATTAGTAGTTGGCTTTTGTAAGCAGTTCCCACAGACGGCGCCAATGATGCGTCCTGGATCCAAACTTTGAACAGATTCGGGATGATTCATTTGTTCTGGTTCCGGCATTATTTCCTGAGTTGGATCCTACACACCACTAAAAAGAACAGGGGGTCAGTGTGTCGGCGAAAAGTTATCCCACCGAAAATACTCCGACGCTCAAATCAATCAATAGCCTTTGAAAAATAAGAAGGTTTATGAAACTGAGAATTGAGAAGGAGAGAAAAAGAGAGAGAGTGTGTGTCTTTCTAGATGAAAGAGACACGAGAATGTCTTCTTGAATCTGGAAGGTGGGAAGGCAGTAAACGGCAGTGAGGGACACGTTTGTATGCCTTAGGTTTTTTGGGTTGCCTGAATCGGTATTTGCGTAGCAGAAGGCGTCAATGATTGAGAGAGTTTGTCGCAGAAAGCTTAGAAAACTGAAAGTGTCTGTAGCAGAAAGTGCTGGTGACAGAAAGCATGCCTGGAACGAGAGTTCCAGGGCTTACTTATAGTTGAGCAGGCCATCCTCCTTCTTTGAAAGGAGTGATCCCTGTATGATTCATTGGCTGGCCAACCTTTTAGAATGGATGCTAGTTGCCAAAGGGATTGATACAATTTCCTTTCATGGCGGTCAACAGCTTTCCAAATCACTCATCTTCCTTCTGCGTTTTTTTTACCGTTGGAGCATCTCATTTGGCAGGAGATTGGAAAAATATGGCACATTCCTTACGAGGAAGGCGCCGATTTTGTCAATATCCTTTTTGGGGATCAGCAGAGATCGTGGGAATTGTTAGGAAAGTCGTCGCCGGCGGTCTGATGGATTGTGGGCTTAAGTCGGCCTGGCCCGTAAAAGCATTTTTATTTTTGGCCTGTTGTTACAGTGATTCCGGTCAACGCTCGCGTTGACCGTCTATGTGCGTTACCTGTCTTCCGGAGTCCAAACGGTCAACGATGGCGTTGACCGTCTTGGGCGTTTCACGCTTTGGGCCTTTGGGCCCTGTTGGATTATTTTTACGTTAATCGTTTGGCATACCTTTTGGGCCTCTGTTGATCGTGGCCCGGCCCATATTCCGTGCACCCATCATGACGTTATGTCAAAATTAATACTGATTTTAGAAATCACAAATTGAATCAAGAAAGTACCAACCAAGTATCTTATTATAAAGCGTTTCAGTACTTTCGGATACACAATAAAATTCTCTATGGATTGTTGAAATTGAAACCATCTTGGGAAAAGATAAAACTTTAGTCAGTATTAATCCGCAGTCTATGTTTTCATTGTGTTTTTTTTTTTATTAAAGGTCATGAATTTTACTTTAGTGATATTAATATCCTAGGGATTTTCTTATAAATATTATGCTATAAATAAAGAGTTAATCAAAGTAGCACAATAAAAGCATGTGGGCCATAGTATTGGACATAAGATTTGATTTGGAAATTGATATGGGAAATCTAAAATGAAGTTGAATTAATGACATCAATTTAAAAGAAAGAAGGATAATTGGGATGTATACATTAGTGCAACAAATATGGCTAGCAGTCAAATAATAAAATGAATCCTTTTGAGATTTTTATTCGAATAGAAAAATAAGCCATTCTCTTAACCAGAAAAAGATGAAACTGAAAATGCTATAGACAACCATATTCCTCTAACAATGTCTTCAAGGAGAAGAATCTTGAATTTGGAAAGCAAAAGATGAATTGAGGTTAAAAATTATTGGGATATTTGAGGTTTTCAATAAGTTAGAAAGATCAATTTTTGACTAATTATATTCCGGATTATTGAATCATTATGATATGTATGTACTCGGATTAAATTGTCATCAATTAATAAGAAATTATTTTATATTGAGATTATATCTGGGATTTTGAGAACCTCATTTTGGAAATTTAGATGATTCCTCCTGCTATAATACTTCAAAAAAAATTTTTTGGTTAAGGAATTATTATAAAAACATAAAAGTAAATCTGAGTAAATCTCTCTATCTAATTAAGGATGGGGATAGTGACAGGAGTATATAAATTTTGAGGGTAAAATTTTTTTTAATAAGGGTAGAATTACAAAGATCGAGATTTCATAAATCATAATTCAATGAGCTAAATTAATATAGATATTAAATTAAGATTAACGAACAATGATAATCTAAAAATTAGAAACTCACCCCGAAATGTAATAAAAAATTAATTGATAAAATCAATTTAAATTTCGGTTAATAAATGATAGAACAAATGATAGAAAAACAATTCAGTTAATGAATTCTCAATTGATTAGTACTCAAATTAATTTTGGTTAATAATAAGATAACCCGGTCACAGAATTTGTATCCGGTTAATAATTAAAATTAACCCGATTGATCAAATATAGCACAAATCAAACTAAATAAATGAAATTATATATATTCTAACACAAGGACACACCCACACATAGCTGAAATTCTAATGAAATCAGCAAAAGAATGACTCGGCATTAGTAGCTCCTCCGCAGTCCCACTCTTCTTCCAAATTACTAATAATTCCATAAGGAATTTAAATTATACATGGCATGAGAATCCCCTAAACACATAGAAACATCATATTCAATCAAAAATCCAAAATAAATCAAGTGGAAAACTCTCACACACGGCTTCAACCACAAGAAAATCAGCAAAATGTTGATTTCATGTATACCTAACCAATGACTAAGTAAAAGTGGAATATAATTCCATCAATTTTAATGCCACCGGGCAGCCTTCCAAAGCCACCAAATAACCTTATGATTTAGAAAAAATTATCAAGAAAACGTGGCCCAAAATCTAGACGATTCAGCAAAATGAGAAGGAACAAAATCTGGATAGCACACCAAAAGAAATTTTAGGAAAAATGAAAGGTAGCAGCCATATATTCAATTAGGGATGACTCATCCAGTTTACCACTTTAATATATAAGGTGAAAGTGAAAGGACGAAGAGAGAAACGGAGAGAAAAAAAGGGAAAACACAGATAACAAACAAAGGGAGAAAACAGAACCAGGAAAGAAGCTCGGTTGGCAACCTAAGGTTCAAAATTGAATCTAAAATTATTTTAGGCATGAACACCTTCACTTCTTCGATTTCTTAGTAATTTTTGATATTATCTTCAAGTATTATTATCCTAATACTTAAAATCCTTGACATTACCATGCTAAAATAGGCAAAGTTCAGATCATGCTCCATGAAGCTTGGTTTCTGCAACTTGCTGATATGGCTAACTTTTTATACTGTTAATGACCGATTTATCCAATAAAAATTTTAATGTAGAAACTTTATTATCTTGGCTAATTTACCATATTTTTGTTCTGAAATTATCCTTCATAAAT
The DNA here is from genome assembly GCA_025585075.1 of Nepenthes mirabilis. NCBI lineage: Eukaryota > Viridiplantae > Streptophyta > Magnoliopsida > Caryophyllales > Nepenthaceae > Nepenthes > Nepenthes mirabilis. The sequence goes on along the minus strand of JAODPA010000666.1, from coordinate 27,322 downwards.
TAGGCCGGTTCAATAAATCTAAAGTGGGCTGACAGTTTGAACCGATAAAATTAGGGACTTGCTATTGGTACTGATTTTCTTCAAGATTTTAATAGGTGCAAGTTCTGTAAAAATTAGTCTAGAAACTTTAATGAACCGGCTCAGATGTCATCAAGACAATATTAAAATCGCATTTGAAAATTGGACCGGTTTAGCCTCTAAGAAATTGAATATCACGGAACCGACCAAAATTCATTAGGATGTATATTTTAGCACCAAAATCAGTCTACAACTTTAAACCCGGTAAGCATAAAATCAAAAAATTCACATGAACCGGTCCAAAATTATGTGTTGATTCTGAAAATGTAAAAGGGAAAATTTTATATGGTGAACCAACCACTAAAGCGGGCCTAAATTTAGCAACATACCCAACTAAAATCCTGAAGCTAGAGTTAGTAGCTGAATCATCTACTATTATCTGGTTGAACCAGCGACCAAATGATTTCCAAACCAATTTACATTTGGTAACCAATAAGGTAAACCTTTTGGTGATGTTGTGACAAAACGGCTCATAAAACTGGGCTAAATTGGTAATTGAACCGGGTCTCACATCAGTAACTGGACTAACCTTAGCAGTCTTACTGATATTTGAAATTGCAGCCTATGAATCGGGCTCCCAATCGGTTGAACTGACAGTCAAAGTAGTTTAAGTACATTAAGATGATGTCAAAGTATCAGCTTGTAAAATTTGGGTATAAATTAACCACTGAACCGCACCCCAAAGTTACAACAGAACCGGCCTCTACATCCATGTTGATTCTGAAGCTAGCAGTTCATAAACATGGACTGAACTGGTCATTAACCAGTTAAACCAGTAATCATCCAACCAAGTCATCTAGTACTAAGACTGAATTATTACCATGTGGAATGGTTTCTAAAAATAACTTGATTTGATTACTGAACCAGCCCTAGAATTAAATCTTACCGGTGAACTAGTTGATTTGTACTTAATTGCCTATTTTGCTAATTAAGTATGAACCGGTTAGGAAATTATTGATAAACTGGCCATATGTGGTATGTTAAGTTAGTAAACTCGTTATACATCATATAAATTAATTGGCCATCATATGAACCGATTGCTAAGAATTAGAAATGAATTGGTTTCTAATAAATCATTTGATCTGTAAGTAAACTGGTGAATAAGTAAATTAATTTAAATCAATTTCAGTGTCTTACAAATTTTTAAACCAGTTTTAAATTTTGTATATGATGGTAAATTGATTACGATGATGAATTGGATGCAAAAATCGGCAATAATTTATTAATTATCCAAACCGGTTGATGAATCAATTAGTGAACCGATTGATGAACTAGAAATCAAATGATATGTTATGCCAGCACATATAAAACTTATATGACTTTATTTTTCATGATATGTATCGATGTATATTTTTATACATGTATATGTCAATTTTATACATAAGTGGTAGTTAATATGATACAATAGAAATAACTATTTTTTCTAAGGTAAGAAAATTACGAAAAAAAAGTAAGAATAAGTATAATAGCTTCCACTAAAAAATTTTAAGAAGTAAAAAAACTGAACCAATGATTTATTTTAGTGAGTAATATTTTTTAGCATGTCTTAAAATATTCCAATAGAAATCGAGGAATTTCCCCTAACATCACAGGAAAAAAGCATAGTGGCTTGTGGCCCCATCTATTGGGATATAATAGGTATGTACTACCCTTCCTCAGGGTGTATCATAGAAGATATGATATTAAATTATGTGAATTTACATAATTCTTTTCTTGATTGATTACTCCATTAGTTGGTAAAGGCTACTAACCCTGATTCTTTAAGTTATACAAGGTAAGAAGTGTTGAAAAGTAAAAAAAAAATATGTACAAGAAAAAGAAAGTCAAATACATCACACAAATATTTTGAAAGTATATATATATTTTTACATGCATCACGACTCCTATTCTTCTCTATGATATATTTTTAATAAAAAAATGCATATCCTTGATTATATTATATCTTGTTGAGCACTTAGCTCACTTTCATGTTATTTTTCTTACCATTCGGATGTTTCACAGGAGTTTATACTTAGTGAGCAAAAGTAAAGAAGAAATATTAGTTATACTGTAATTAGTAATGATGTAAGTAGTTTAATTTAAGTAATGGTATATAAACTTGTAATTTTATAAGTTTCTCAGGAATGTATACATTTTTGTAATGATAATTTAGAAGTATGTTCGTAAATTTCATATGATTATCTTATAAAATTTGTCAAAATTTTATAAATTTGGGTATTTAGCTGGCATCTTTCCTTATCATAAAACTGGCATCATATTATTGAACGGATGTCAGAGTTATTGATGATATGGTATTATTTTTGGATCCTATCTATTATGGTTTATTGTGATGTACAGATGATTATGACATAAAAATAAAGTAAGCACATGTTTCCTTCGATTATGGCAAGCAATGTTGTCGTGTAAAAAGAGTAATATATGAATAAAGTTAATAACGGATATAAGAATGTGAGATGTGACAAGATTTCTATTGGATTATTATTTTTTGGGTTTTTCTTTCTTTGTTCTGTTGGATTCTGGGCCGGCCCATATATTGACATACCCATCAAAACTGTAAATTTTGGCCACAAAATTTGGAAAGTGTAGAATGAAGAATAATAAAGTATTTGACAAGTTTTATACAATGTTCGAATAACATAATTAACTCAAGCTAAGTTGGAAAAAATCCTTTAAAAAAAATTAAGTTCTTCGATTTTTATTTGAGCATATTTAACATAAGGTCACAACCATTAAAAATAGTAAGGACCATGAAGCAATTAAAACCGAAGAGTTTGTTCAATGTCTTCAAATATGAGTTATTTTGCCTACAATTGGGGCGGGGGCAACCCTTTTCCATTAAGATTGTCAAAAGAAAATTAGTTGATGACTCGGAGGATGAGTCAATGGATGACGAGGAGGTGGTACCTTTGTCAAACTGCATGGAAAATTTCGAAGAACAACATATTTCAAGGAAAACTTAAAGATTTTTTAGAGTAATAGGAATAAAAAAAAGACTCTAAGAATAGAAAATGTGAGGAGTTTAATATTTTTACTGCAATAGCTTTGGATATGTTAAAATGGAGTGTTTAATTTCGAGGATAACAAGGACAAAGTCATGAATGCATATCTTTCTGGTGAAGAGCCTGGAGGAAGTGACAGTGAGCATGGTGCTTTTGTGAAGCACTCCATTTATGTGAAATTTGCCAACCGTATTGATTGTGATGGCAAGTCTATTATATGAATCGGATTATTTAGATAACTCTTAATGAAAAAGCTCTCAATCAAAATCCAAAGATGGTTTTGATAGCCTACAAGAAGCATACGAAGAGTCTTGATTCCATGAGAGGCTCATAACATAAACAGGAAATAAGGCTTTTTTAAGAAAAGTGGAAGATCAGAGAAAAAGAAGGTGAAAACTCTCTTGATAAGGAGATGACCATAAAAGATTTGAATGTTACGAACAAGGAACTTAAGGATCAAATAAAAGCTTTTAAAGGTGGCCTTGAGAAATATAAAGCTCATCAGCCTTGTTTTCTAAAAGCTCCATTGTAGTGATCGAGATTTTACAATTATAATTACTCTAACCCAACTAATATATGTAAAGTTAGGATCAATAAACAATAAAATTTCGAAAGTCAAGAACTCACCCCGAGACATAATAAAATATTAATTGACGAAACCGACTTAAATTTCGATTAATAGAAGACAGAACAAATGATAGGGAAACAATTCGGTTGATAAATTCTCAATTGATTAGGAATTAAATTAATATCAGTTGACAACAAAATAACCTAATCACCAAATCTTCACCTGATTAGTAATCGAACTCAACTCAACTAATTAAATAATAGCACAAATTAAATTAATTAAGTAAAATTTAACACGCATAAATTTCATAAACACGATTAATTTGAGATCAAGTCCGGGGAGCCAATTTAGGTTCAGGTGAAAAATTAGTATTATGGTGACCCGAAAGTAGCCCGAAAGTTGCCATAACATTTAAATTGTTGCATAACAAAATTGGTGGCTAACGTGTATAAGCATAAGGGGTTCCGATTGCAATTAAAAGTAATTATAAATTTAGGAAATGGAAGGAATAAAAGAGAAGAGGGCCGGCCAAGTTAAGCCACACAATGCACACCCCACCCAACACCTAAAAAACTTTAAGTTGCTTCCACTTTAAGTATTATGTTGACCCTCGATTAGCCGATTAAGGACCTCGACTTTCGAGATGAGACTACTCTATAACGGGCCCAGTTTGGCGAATCTACTGACCAGGTTCCCTTAGACCCTAACAAACCTGAGAATGCATGCAAATCGAAGGCTCCCTGACAAGCCCTCTACGGGAGTAATTGATAATCTTCCTTAGGCAAAATTCTAACATTTTTACGTGGATATCTGCCGACATGTCAGGGATACTAAATGAAGTAATGGTCCACAAGTTGGACCTTAATCCTGATCACAAACTCATCCTAGCAGAAATGTAAGAACCATTCCATTGAAAAACTAATAACCATCCATGAGGAAATGAAAAAGCTGTTCGATGTAAAGATCATCAATGAAATCTAATACTCGGATTGACTTTCCATCGTGGTGCTCATCAAGAAAAGCAACGGGAAGTGACGGATGTGCATCAACTTCATCGATGTGAACAAAGTCTGTCCGAAGGACAGCTTCCCATTACTAAAGATCGACCAACCGGTAGGCTCCACATCCTGCCACGAGTTGCTAAGTTTCATGGATACTTACTCAGGTTATAACTAGATTAGGATGAGCCCGGACGATGATAAGCATACCTCTTTCATGATAGATCAAGAGACGTACTGCTACAAGATCGTGCCTTCAGTCTGAAGATTATTGGAACAACCTACCAGCGGCTCGTGAACAGTTTGAATTCTAGATCTGTCGGAATATGGAGGTATACGTGGATGATATGCTTGTTAAAAGTAAAGCCATCAACGACTATGTCGCAACCTGAATGAGGCCTTCAAAGTTCCCTAGATGCACAAAATGAAACTGAATCCTACCAAATATGCCTTTAGCGTAACATCATCTTTGATTGGGGAATTGAGGCAAACCTAGAAAAGATAAAAGCTATCATCAATATTAGCCCGCCTCAGACTGCGAAGGAGGTCCAGAAGTTTACCAAAAGGCTCATTGTTCTCCCTTGATTCCTAGCAAAAACTGCAGAGAAGTACCTGCCATTCTTCAAAGTTTTAAGGGGGCCAAGGCATCTAGCTTCTAGTGGATGGGTAATTATGATGATGCCTTCTAAGAATTTAATGAGTATCTTGCCAACCCTCCTCTTCTAACTTCACCAGAGGAGGGAAAAGAGTAGTACTTGTACCTTGTGGTCTTTGACATGACGCTAAGTTTGATCCTTATCCGGTAGTAGTTTGGCGTCAATAGCTAGTGTATTATGTTAGTAAGGTCCTGAAAAATTTCGAAGCTTGTTACTCGCATGCCCTGAGGATCGCGCTAGCTCTTATCTACTCTACCCGAAAGCTATGCCCTACTTCTACACATACAAGATCATTATCTTGACTGATTAGCCGCTAAAGGGGATCTTGAAAACCCAGACACATCTAGACGATTGGTCAAATATGCTACCGAGTTGGGTGACTTCAACATAAAATTTCGACCGCAGCCGGCCATGAAGGGTAAGGCCTTCACGGACTTCATCATCAAAATGGAAAACCCAATTCCAAACACCCTCGATCTTGTCGGAGACACCAACCTGCCAGAGATCCCGCCCTAGACCTTGCATGTCAATGGGTCATCGACACGAGTGGGAAGTGGAGCAGGCATAGTTTTGAGAACTCTAGACGGGTCAAAGATAAAATACCGAATAACCCTGAAATTTTTGGCCACCAACAACATTGTTGAGTATGAGGCGCTAATCATTGGACTCCGATTGGCAAAGGAGTGCTCGGCTAGATCCCTAATCATCTACAGCAACTTCGAGTTGGTCGTCAACTAAGTCCGTGGGAACTTTGAAGTATCGAACCCTCTTCTCATGAAGTACCTCGACAGAGTGAGGGGCCTAACCCAAGCATTCGATAAAGTTAAAGTGGTCCACGTCCTTTGGAAAGAGAACTGGAAGGCAGACCAATTGGCAAATGTCATGGCAACCAAAAATCTCAAGCAGTATGCCAGAGACATAAGGGAAGTCCTTGCCATTTCGAGCATAGACAACCCCAAACGAGATGAGTTGCAAGTAGTCGACAGTGAAAATTAGATGACCCCATATAGGAAGTACCTGACCAACGACATCCTATTAGAGAGCCTAGAAAAGGCCAAGTGTCTGAAGAAGAAGTAAGCTGGTATACCATGATAGACGGGAGGCTATACCACTGCGGGTACTCAATCCCCTATGTGGTGTGTCTCACACCAGAAGAAGTAGATTATATGCTTGGTGATGCACATATCGGATATGCGGGTCACATTTCGAAGGTAAGAATCTAACTTTCAAGATCATCTGGCAAGGCTTCTACTGTCCCTTAATGAAATGTGATGCCACGAATTTTGTGAAGAAGTACAAGAATTGTCAGATCTATGGGAACATACCTCATTAGCCATATACGGAACTGCATACCCTGTAATCACCTTTGCTATTCGCACTGTGGGGGATCGACATATTCGGCCCTCTACCTATAGCATCCGGGCATAGGTAGTTCATTATTGTGGGTATCAACTATTTCACTAAGTGGGTAGAAGCGTCCCCACTAGCATGGATCGCCAAGTAGAATGCAATGAAGTTCGTTCGCCAAAGCATTATATATCGATTTAGGATTCCCGATGTCATAGTGACTAACAACAGAACCTAATTCACTAGTAAGCTATTTACCGGGTACTGTACAAGTCTGCTGATAAAGTTGGTTCACACTTCTATCATCTACCCGCAAGCCAATCGCCAAGTAGAAGTAACAAATCATACGCTGCTATACGGGTTGAAGACAAAGTTGGAGGACATTGGAGGCTCTTGGGCGGATGAGTTACCATCCGTCGTATGGTCATACAAGACAACCCCAAGGGAGCCGACCTGCGAGACGTCCTTCAGCCTATGTTATGGGACTGAAGCAGTTATCACAATAGAGGTTGGACTTTCTATCCTTTGCGTCGAATATTTTAACCCACTCAACAACTCTCAAAGGCTTAGGGAGCATCTCGACTTGCTTAAGGAAGCCTAAGACACCGCACGTCGGCGAATGGAAGCCTACCAGTAACAAATCACATGGTAATACAATAAAAATGTGAAAGCCCATCAATTCAAAGTGGGGGACCTTATCTTGTAGAGCATTGAGGTGACAGGCAAGATCGCCAACAGGAACAAGATCTCCCCAACTATGAAGGATCATTTCTTATCTCGGTCATCGTCCAAGGTGGTGCATACAAGTTACGAACCCAAGATGGCAAGCTAATCCCAAGAATTTGGAGCGACTCCCACCGTAAGAGGTACTACTAATAAGGCTCTGCCATGCCCAGGTAAGGAAGGCATGCATCATCTCGAATGCTTGTAAAACATACCATATTTAAATTAATAAAATAACTATTGTTTATTCATTTTTACTTGTTTATATGAGCACTTGCATGTTTCTTTCAAGAAATCGAATGACCTTGGTTGCCCCTTAGTCAAGTGAACTTTTGTTCACTCGTAATTCGACCTACAATCAGTCAAAAAAAACTTAGACCCGTTACCTAGCGGCTCACTGTAGTCAAATTCTAAACCTCGGTCCTGTTACCGAGCACCCATGCACAGTCAAATTTTGAACCTCAATCCCGCTACTGAGTGGCCATGTGAGGCTGAATACCATGGGTACATGGACTTGCAAACTAAGTGTTGGATCCCCGATCGAGCGGCTATTAAAACCTTAGGGGGCTTTCACAGTATGCGTGTGACAACTTCCTCTAGAGGGGACAAGAACCATCAGTCAATCATGGTTAGCAGGCTAGGACCAAACACATAATAGCCATGACACCCTCTAATAGGGCTGAGTACCAATAATTGCATGTAGACGACCACCTACGACACCACCCAAGCTCGGGGGTTGAGGCCATGAAACCCAACCGCCCCTAGTGAGGCTCACTTACAGACGTGCCACGGCATCCCATTCCTAGGAAAGATCACCACCATGTAGAATCAAAATATTGCAACATTCTCCTAAGGGAACGAGTGCGTTGGATTGATGCGCCGAAAATAAGCCCAGCGACGATAGCATCAATACTTAACTAGCAAAGCACAAAGAAGAGAACTAAAGAAAAGCTCAATATGTAAGTATGAACACCAGCAACAATGCCCTCAATGGTCTACTTATTTCATTACAACAATCAAAATATACAAAGTGGACCATCCACCCAAGAAAAATACAAAAATAGCCTACTATCCGAAGGAAGGATGATTCAGGGCCCGTGGCTCCCTAGTGGATGAGTCAAAGGTTTGGTGGCATCTCCAGCAGAACCCAGCAAATTTGGCTGTTGTCGAGCACTAACATTCCTCGGATGAAAAATCGACACCGAAAATCCCAGGGCCGCCAAATTCACTATGTGCTTGGAGAGATCGATGCTAGCCCAGTACCTATGGTCCAATGCCCGCTTGATCTCATCTAGACTGAGTGAGGTCCTAAGCTCACCCTTGAGCCGAAGGATCTCACCCCGAAGACACGCACGATGTCGCCGCGACTCACGAAGCAAATCTTCATGGGAGGAAATTTTCACTCTAGCCTCGAACAACTCGCATTTGGAATGGGAAGTCCACTTCACCACAGCTCTAAACTCCTCCGAGTCAACGTGAGTCTGGGCTAAGCAGTCAACGAAAATGGCTAGTTGGTGGACCCTCTCTTGCAAGTCTAAGCAAAAAATCAGTCGAGTGACAATGAAAGTAAGAAAAAGAGGAAAGAAGGTGCTCAGCTAATACCCTAGCAAAGGAGGGTTTCTCTAAGGGTGGACGACTCAATGTCACCTTGACCTCCCCCAGGACCCCAAGCTCTAGGGGCTTGAAGAGAGGCACCTCAGTAGTCCTCGTGGTGTCCAAGCGATCCATTGTGCCCTGGACCTCAGGCTCCGGGAGCTCAAAGGAAGGCTCCTCGGCAACTCCAATAGCATGTCCAGCCTCCATCACCCCTTACACCTCAGGCTTCGAGGGCTTGAGGTAAAGCCCTTCGGCAACCTCTGTAGCCCTGGCCGCCTTGACTGCGTCCAAAACTCCAAGCTTTGAGGACTCATAATGATGCACCTCAGCAGCCTCCTCGACCCCCATGGTCACGTCAACCTCTGTCATTCCAGTTCTAACCACCATGTGACCCTCATTAGTCTCCCTAGCTAGGACATTAGCTACCCAGTCATTAAAAGGAGCCTCCTCAACAAAAGTAGAAGGACGGCAGGATATGGGCTCCTCGTGCAGAGAGACAGCAACAGCGGGAATATCGTATTGAGCCAGAGTTGGCGTTGGGATCAGCTCATCTAGCAGGAATACCTCCCTCGGCAAACCCAACAGCCTCAGATGCCTAGCCCAACGAGGAAGCAAGTATAGGTACCATCCTCATTGAAGACCTCTGGGACCTCCGTAGCCGTTCCAGTATTGTGATTGACCATATTTTCTACCGAAAATCTGACAGAGTTTCGGTAAGAAAAGGCCACCAAACAAATACAAAACCAATAGAATATCCTGTACAATTACAAAAATCCATCTAAAGTCAACTCTGACACATTCATAAACCACAACAAATCACACAGGATCCAAATACCACAATTGACAACATGTGGCACCGATGTCATAACTCTGGGTATAACGTCGCTTAGACAAAATGCCACTAGGTACATAGTTAAACCATATAGACATACGAAAGTAACTATATTCATCAAATATAGTAGAAGCTAGATTACATACACAATATCATCATCAACGGTAAACATGGCCATCAAAATAATACGATAAACTCTATAACAGGATACAAAATCACAAATCTATGCCTTCAAGCTATCCGCCAAGATCTTCATACCTATTTGACTTCTAGTCCTCTACCCCGCCCTATCGGACATAAGCTCGTGCTTATCTTGAGACAAAAAAAGTATCAAGTGTGAGCCAAAATTTAACAAGTATAATATAATTAAAAATGATAACAATATATGTAGAATAAAGCAAAAGAGAGATATATGAGCATAATGAATATACGTAAATATAAAACACGATCGAATGTGCTTTTGGAATACAATTGACTTTTCATGTTTTATCCTTCTTCTTTTGGGAATGTAAATTATGCATAATTACTTATTTTTGCAGATTATGACCAGTAAGCCTTACTAACTAAAGGTGTGGAAGAACGATAAAAGGATTATGATAACCTCATGATTTAAGGTCATATGCTCCTATTATCTACCCGAAAGTGGGTCAAAAAATCACATATGCCCCCATGTCTCTCGAGGCCCAGAGGTAGTTATCGTTCTTCCATAGTAATATCCTAAAGCTTGTCAAGAGTATCACCCTCTATAATACACCGCTAGGACAATCCTTGAGTCTCCGTTGTCATACCAATGGCATGCCAAGGGACATTACCCTCCAAAATATGAATTTGCGATCCTAATTTCATAATTTCTTATTCTTTTTAAGGGAAGGTCTACAATATTTCTTTCACAATATCTCAATCGGGGAGAACAAATCAATCATATAACAAATTGTAAAAAAATTTTTCGAATACTCGCATAATTTTATCTTGCTTTCGAATTTAAGTCTTTTTACGACTTAGTTTATGTACATAAACATCTTAAAGTATAAGAAAGAATAGGAATTCTTACCACCAAGAGTAATATAACTTTAGGGGCTTCCGGACAATATTTTCTTTACAAACGGATCACAAACATACTTTTTCGGAGCGCATAAATATACATACGCAAATAAGCATAGCTAATATAACAATTAAATAAGGTGGAATCATACAAAACTTTAGATTTCCTCAGGTGAACAGTAACAGTGCACTTTTTAGAGCTTCCGGACATGTCAAATGGGTCAATACATGAAAAATCGGATACCCAACTAACGGATATACATATTTAGGATATGCGTAATTCATAATTGAGGGCAAAACATGTATCAAATTTGAAATGGAAGGGGTACCGGAGCTAGTGGTGGGTCTAGGGTTTGGTGAAGCTAAACCATACAAATCAAAGAAAAAATCGGGTATTAAACAACAAATACTATAAGTAATAATCATGGGTTCCATAATCATTAGTAGGTATCATGACAAAAATACCTGAGAAAATATGAATAAAAATCGAAAGAGAGAATAAAAAAATATGAGGGTGCTTGCCTCAACCTGATCTATAATTTTTCCAACTAGTTCCAAGTCGGAATCGAACCCAAGAGCCTCCATTTTTTTCTCCTTCTCTCTCTTCCCATCGAGCTCCCTCTCTCTCTCTCCCTCGTTAATTTCCCTCAGAAGCCGCATAGCCAACGGATAAAAGAACCCGGACGCTCGAGTGCCATCCACAGTGCGCCGGACTGCTGGGCCACGCGCCCAACAGGTCACCCGGCACCACCACTCGATTCTGGCTTCGAAATATATCTTTTCGCATACCCTGAGCCTAATTTTGATTATATTAATTTAATACCTCGAGATTACCATAATTTAAAATCAGAAACATATTTACAGATTAATATTTCAGGATTATAATGCCAGCTCTCAATTTCACAAATTCTAGGTCTTCGGGCCTTCGATCCACTTCCTCTCATGTCCTTAGATCTCGATCCACTTATATTAACTTGATTACTCATATATACTATATTCTGTACCTTATAATTCTCTCTCACTTATAAAAATTTCGTCATCAAAATTTAATAAATCTCAAAATTCAATTAAATGGGGAAAAGTCCTTTCAGATTTCTACTTCTCATCCTTGAAGAAAAAATCTTCCTAGAAAACTTATCCCCAAGAATCATTTTAATCTTCAATACCTAATGCTTCCTATTTAGATCTAGGTAGGAACATATCATAAAACAAGCTCCTAATTCCCAGAAAGGCTCAATTCGACCATATGCTTACTTCCTCAACCCTCGATACAGGGGAGATATCATAATAGTCTACTAAAGTTACAGACAACCAAAATTACCAGCTATTTCCTCGATATAATTTGAAAACTCAAGCAACTTATGAACTCTTACTTCAGTTCATCTTAAGCCTCAAAAATGACTGTTCACATGAATATTTGATCTCATTCTAAAATCTCGAAGTCATGGATCACGCACTATCATTGCGCTACACTAATTGACCACTTACTTGTACATTAGAATCACTTGCAATCATTGTCTAATGATTTACATCAAACATTTAGGCCATACAATAGTTATAGAACTAAGAAATTTTCAAAGATATTAACACAACCAAGGTAAAGTCTTTAATCCTCAGGTCACAATTAACTTAGAAAACACAATTGAGACGATCACTCAAAAATTCCACACAGCCTCAAAATCACTATCTAAGCCTTGAACTTAAGTACTTGGCAACTTATTATCTCGTTGGCATACCAACGAGTCAACATATTTGACCCGCATGCATTACCCAATTTCGAGATAAAAAAATGTCCTCGGAAGCTAATCTACAATTATTCCAACTTTCAAAGTCCTTACCGTTCTAATAACCCCGAAATAAAATTATAAGGACTTCTTATCTCTTAAATAGGTTATCCATTTGCGCTAATGTAAGATCATGTCCTCAGCATGACATGGCTACTCAGACCTTGGGATTAGCTAGACAGTAGCTTCACTCATAAGCAAAACCTATAAACCCTCGAAACAACGATCCCAATTGCTAACTTCAAACCGCAATTAAAGTAATTCCGATCATGGTTTCTCCCCCACTTAATCAAAAGGGCAACCATCTACACATGATTTACGAAAAGCATGATTCTAAATTTTCCCTCAAGGCATTACTTGCTACAATAATACACTTGATCTATCAGGGATCAACCCCAAATGACATGGCCAATAATTTACCATTTAATCCTAGAAGGTTATTCCCTCATACCTTACTTCTGACGGATGTTGATCGGTTCTAAGTCCAGGCTCTGCGAATATTACAAAATCTCGAGGGACACCTAACGGATATCTTATCGAACTCAACTAAACCCAAGGAATATTGTGTATCCACGCGACATCACTCAGTCTTCCCTAAGTTAGCCATCGCTCAATCCCTACAGGACCACATTCATGCTACCAAAGAATCCGCATGCCTAACACGACCTCTTCCCTTGCCGAAACTCACACTCTGACCTCAATCGAGCACACGACTAACAACTTTCTTAATCCATAACACTGTCCTCAACCAAGGTTTACATTCCCTATGAATCTTTGAGTTCATATACTGACCCAAATATGGCTGAAAGATTCAACTCATAAAATTCATAGATATGCCAATGAATCTACAATCCCAAATAGTATCATCGAAACTTGCGATAGCCACATTTTATCTCAATCTACCGATCCAAGATCAACCAACCTAATCTTTTTCTTTTAAGAAGCATCCTCAAATGCTTATGCAATCAAATCCTCTTAGTGACCACAGGATGACTCTTAGATGTGATCCCATGTACTAATTGGACTCGGTGCAAATCCTCATTAAACGATTTGCAGACAAGGGGATACTAATTCCCTAATACTTCGATCAATTCAAACTCATACTCAAAATTCCACAACCCAATTGTAGGATGTAATATCCTTACTAATCTAATTCATACTGACATGGCAGTTCGCCAACCAAACTACCACCCCAAAAATCAAATCAAGCTTGATATATCAAAATAAATCAATTTGGGCCAACCAATCGTATTTACAGACTCAAGAAAATGTCGTAAATCTCAATACCGCTAGTACCAAACTTAGATCCTTAAATAAATAAATGAACTTAGGAATCACAAATGAAAATTATATATTTAGAATCCCAAAACGATACATGGCTACAATATCAAATCTAGGAATCTTACCTTCCATCACGGTAGACGATACTCTACACCTTGTGTCATCACCGCAGAACCCCAATTCAAGGCACTGGACCTCTTTATTATTCGACCCATGGATAAAGACAATTCTCAATCCTGCAATCGAACTGACTACAATTAGAAACATACTCCTAAAACTTGTCAGGAAGAATATCTATCCATAAAGAATACCCACAAAGATTCTCTACAATATTTCTTATCTTCCAGAACATTGGGTAGCTACAAATACCATTTCAATTCATAATACCCACATCTCAACTTCTACAGAATTTGAACCATCCAAAATTCAAATACTTGATCATTATTATATCAATCACAATTCATCATCCTTGGATTCACAAACACCAAGAATCGAATCCAAGTCATCCGGACGTCGAGCCCACAGTTTCACCTTGTCTGTCTCACTTGCCACTCTATGCAAGTTTCCCCAATCCTAAGTCCTCTAACTAAGGTCATCCTAAGTTAATCCTCAAGGGATCCTTCTTCAACATCTCATCCCTTGGTTCTCGCCCAGACAAGACCATCTAAGACCTTCAAGTCTCGCTATTTCATTCAATAGATTTAGATGTCTGGCCTCTCTATCACGTGGTTGACCACTTTCATGTCTCAACCCTCGCCTAGGCAGCATGATAGGTTATGGATGTACTTCCTGGAACAAGAAAAATATGAGTTAGTTCACCAATTAGACACTAACTAGGATAATGTAAGCTAAACAACCCTACTTACCACTAATTTCTAATTTAATTCTAACCTAAGTTAACCAACTTATCTCGATTAAGGCACTACCTAGGATACCGAATGTGACAAAATGGGTCATACTCCCTCATATGACCTCCGTCAATTGTCAAATTTAAAGTTTGCCTTATAAGCTCTGAAAATAAAAACATAAAAATTTATTGCATAAAAGCTCTTTTCGTACATAGGATTGCAAACGGCTGATCAGTAAGGCAGCCATAAAGTAGCTCGGTCACATCTTGACTGTCTGAGGTCCTAGGTCAGTCAGCCGAAACACATGAGATGCCACTAAAACCCAAAATTACTCAACCTGTAAAAATTTAGCGGAAGCAGCTAAGTATCCATTAAATTTTTCTTTTTTTTTCATAGCAGATTCAATATACATAAGTCCCCAAAGTAACCAAAACTTGTACATCACGGTCGATCTATACTATTTCATGAATCCGGATCAGCCTTCCTTTCCATTCTAGTCCATCCAACTTTAATCTAAGCCTTCTCGTTTGGCTTATGTCCTTGTTCGTCTGTAAATTAGAAAACAGCAAGAGTGAGCAGATTTGCCCAGCAAAGTACTCGTAAATTTAAAACATGCTTATGGCTTTAAATTGGAACAGAATAAGAGTATCATGAAAACACGTGCCAAAGTCATTTCATAAGAATCCTAAAACATGAGCCAAAATCATTCTTCATGCGAAATGGTTTCCAAAGCATATTTCAATTCCAAAACCAATTTCCATAAAAAACCGGCAACATTTTAGACTTGTAACTACTCGGCTATCAGAGAACGGCTACATTTAAGATCTGCAACTGCTCGACCATCAGAAACAATTACATTTTAGGCATACAGCTACTCAACCATCAGAAACTGGTTACATTTAAATCCTACTGCTACTTAGCCATCAGAAAACGGCTATATTTAAAGTCTGCAACTACTCGATCATAAAAAGCGGTTACATTTTAAGCCTGCAATTACTCGGCCATCCAAATATAATTTCATAAATCATGGGCTTTCAAAAGTCCGAGGTTCTTAAGAGCAATCGTCCAATGTTCTTAAACTACAAAAGTCGAGCGTTCATATTCAGCAAATAACCGAAGTTCTTTTAAGAGCATGCTTACTTCGTCAAACAAACATGCAAACAGAC
Organism: Nepenthes mirabilis; assembly: GCA_025585075.1. Classification (NCBI taxonomy): domain Eukaryota; kingdom Viridiplantae; phylum Streptophyta; class Magnoliopsida; order Caryophyllales; family Nepenthaceae; genus Nepenthes; species Nepenthes mirabilis. Next base: position 11,405 of record JAODPA010000666.1, on the reverse strand, counting down.
GACATATGCAAACTGATATTTGTTGATAGGATTAAATATGCAGAATGGCATTTTAAAGCATCATGACTTAAGCTTCATCGAATCTTGCTGCAAACTGGACTTAATATAGAAGGAATTTCTGAACATAATACATGCATTAAATCATGAAATCCTTCACAACATAAGAAAGCAACCTTCATAGCATGCATCATGTAGAACTTAATGAAGAAGAGCATGAAAACAATAATCCCCAATGGATTTTTTTAAACATAGATTAATAAAAATGTGGGGTACATTTGCCTTAACCTTTTCAACAATTTCCTTCCTTATTCTACCGTTGAGTTTCCTTTCTTTAATTCCTCTTCTGAGTTTCCTTTGCTTCCTTCATATCTATTTTTTCTTCACTTATGAATTCTGCTCCCAAGCCCCCAGACTCAATATTTATAGGCGCTGGGTAGGTGCGAGTAGGTTACCTATTTCAGATATTTTACCCAATTTCAGTATCTAGAAACTTCTTGATTTCGGATATTTTGTTCAATCTTTTTTTCTAGAAAGTTTCAGATTTTTCCTACTCAGGTTTGGCCGCTCCGGTCTTAAGCCAACTCCGATCAACTTATCCAATCCAGTCAACGTTTTCTTATTTCTCAATCTATTCTGGTCAACTCTCTTGACCGATAATTATTCCATTTAGTCATCTGTCTGTTTCGGTCGATTATCTTATTTGTTCAATAATCTACTCTAGTATTCTATTCTACTCCGGTCAATTTTCCATACCGGTAATTTCACCCATACCCGTCAAATTTTTTATTCCGATAATTTCATCCATACTAGTCATGTTATGCAAACCGGCCAATTTGCCTTACCGGACAAAATGGCGCAACCAGGCAGAAGTCCTAATCAGTTGCTCAACCTGTTGACCGGTAAATTCATCCATATCGGTCATAATGCTCATTCCGACAATTATCATGCATACCAGTCATTTTTTTTTAAATGTATACCAGTCATTTTTACTTAAATACATACCGATCATTTTTACCTCAAATACATACCGGTTATTTTTCCTTAAATGCATACCGGTCATTTTTTCTCTTAATTACATACTAATCATTTTTCCTTCAATGCATACTAGTCATTTTTACCTCAAATGCATACCGATCATTTTTACATAAATACATACCGGTCATTATTATCTCAAATGCATACCTGTCATTTTTTCTCAATGTGTACTGATAATTTGTGCAAACCGGCCACTTTTCCATACTGTGCAAAATGATATATTTTGGCAAGAGGCGAAATGCATATCAGCCGGTTATAATGCATATTAGAGTGTCAACGTATGTTGACCGGATTCTTCCTCCCAGCCTGCCTGTCAACATTTCCTGGTCGACCAACACTTCGATCCTGTCAACGATTCCAAATCTAGTCAATAATTTTGGCAGGACAACATTATAATCCGGCCAGCCAACTTTCTTGTCTGGCTGTCTTGCTTCCTCGGCCAATATCTTATTCCTCCTATTGCCTTCGAAACTTATTATTTTTTATTTATTATCTTAATTATGTAAAATTATGATGTTTAAAAATCGGTACATTATAATTCTCCCCCACTTATAGAAATTTCATACTCAAAATTTGACGAACCTTTATATTCAACAATTAAGGATATTCCTCTTGAATTTCTTCTTTTGCATCCGAGGTTACTTTCTTGAAGTCATTCTGATCCACAACGCTTGATTCACTTTCCTAAAATTTTAAACTCGGACTTCATCAAAAGGCTGGGTTCTCATTCATCAACTCATTTGGATCCCATACTTATTTTATCAGTTATGGGAGTGAAAAACATTTTCATAATTCATTAAACTCAGAGACTAAATATTCTATCGGTCATCTCTCCGGCTTGCTACGAACTCTTAAATTATTAAGATTCAATGGTCATTCACCTTGGACTTCAAATCAAACCCAAAGATCTTATGGTCCCACACAGTTTTGTTACACTACTCTGATCAACTATTTACTGCAACTCTTGCCCAAAGATTCAAATTAGACACCTAGGTTACATAGCTGTTATAACACAAAAAGATCCCAAAGGCGTTAGTATTTCTAAGGCAAAATCCGCAACTGAAATAATCATCCCAAATTTCCTGTATAATCCTCAAGTTATCATTGAAATCTCAATACTCAAACATTTAGTAACTTAACATCCTATTGTTAGGCCAACTTATTCATTCCAATCAGATCTTTCGATTAACACCTAAGGACTGTACTGTTTGAATAACCCTGAGCAAAACCACAAGGGTTTCTTCTTTAGTAACATCCTCAAATTTCCTTATAACGCAATACTGACTTTCAGGTATGGCCTAACAAGCCATCTAAACTTAGTACACATCATTATCATATAACTCAGCGATATTAATCTCATCACCTCTTTTGTGACTCCTCCTCATACTCAAAATTCACAATTCTAATTACAAGTCAAGATATCCTTACCCAAGATCATCTTCACTATTGTGGCAACTTGCCTTCCAAATCGTTCTTAATATCTCATCAAAGTTTAGTACTTTAAATAAAAATTAGACCAGTTAATCATTCACATAAACAGACCCAAATCAGACACCGAAATACATAATTTCATCAAACAATGATTTATCCATCAGGGGCTAACATCATCAGAGTTCATTATGTTCCTCCAAAACTTCCTAAGAGATGGAGTGTAATACTAAAAAGCCCACTATTGGCTTGTCTCATACTCAACTTATGGGCAATGAGCTAAACTTCATCTGGGCAACCAAAGACCTTAACACTTTCTCTATTTCCTTAGGGACAATTTCAACATTGACCCTAATATTTATCAGATCAACCATTCCCACATAATCATTCGAAAGACTCTCTATATCTTGCCTGGAACTGATCTTCCTTTACATAACCGTAGGGACCCAAATAGAATTTCCTCCTGGTGCCATATCCATCCACCTGGATATTTAATCAATTATCTACTTATAACAAGCTTCAAAAGAAACCATTTAGATGTTTGTCTGATAGTTATTATCCCAAACAACTCTATTAGTGGCGATTCAATCATCCTAGAACTGCTAACCTCAAAGTGGATTTCAAATTAAATTTTCTACTTTAATATCCCAAATCAAGCCTTATAACCCAGGGCTATAAACCCATAGGTTTTTGAATTCTGCCATCTTCCATTGTTTCAGCTAACCCTTTAACTTCTGAAACAAAAGCAACTCAATCAAATTACAATTTGGTCTGAGCAGTAACTAGGACACGACGTTTTCTATACACAATAAGCTGATCTTGTTTAATGCTAACCAATTTCTTCGGGCTAGAATAACAAAGTCTAACCGGATTAACTTATTTGTCCTATGCCTTCATCTATTTATTTGATCAATCTTAATCTATCCTAAACTTTCGTATTAATTCAGATCAAAGTCTAAGGTATCTCTTCTCTCTGATACCAACTGTGACGGAACGAGTTATACTCCCTTATATGACCTCTGTCAGTAGTCAAATTTAAAGTTTACCTCATAAGCTCTGAAAAAAAAAACATATAAATTTATTGCATAAAAGCTCTTTTCGTACACAGGATCGAAAACGGCCAGTCAACAAGATGGCTATAAAGTGGGTCAGTCACATATTGACTGTTCGAGGTCTTAGGTTGGTTAGCCAAGACACATGAGATGCCACTAAGAATCTAAAATTACTCAACCCGTGAAAATTTAGAGGAAGTAATTAAGTATCCATCAAAATTTTATTTTTCTTTCATAGCGAAATCAATATACAGAAGTCTCCAAAATAACCAAAACATGTACATCATGGTCGGTCTACACTGTTTCATGAATCCGGATCAACCTTCATTTCCATTCTAGTTCGTCCAGCTTTGATCTAAGCTTTCTCATTCCGCTTAAGTCCTTATTCGTCTGTAAATTAGAACACAGCAAGAGTTAGCAGATTTGCCCAGCAAGGTATACGTAAATTTAAAACATGCTTATGGCTTTAAATCAGAACAGAATAAGAGTATCATAAAAACACGTGCCAAAGTCATTTCATAAGAATCCTAAAACATGAGCCAAAATCATTTTTCATGCGAAATGGTTTCCAAAACATATTTCAATTCCAAAACCAATTTTTGTCAAAAATCGGCTACATTTTAGGCCTGCAAATACTCGACCATTAGAGAACGGCTACAATTAAGGTCTGCAGCTACTCGATCATTAAAAATGGCTACATTTTAGGCTTGCAGCTATTCGGCTATTAGAGAATGATTACATTTAAGGCTTGCGACTACTCAACTATCAGAAAACGACTACATTAAGGTTTGCAACTACTCAACCATAAAAAACGGCTATAATTTATGCCTACAACTACTTGGCCATCCAAATCTGATTTCATAAATCATGAGCTTTCAAAAGTCCATGGTTCTTAAGTGCAATCGTCCGAAGTTCTTAATGCACAAAAGTCAGATGTTCATATTCAACAAATAATAGAAGTTCTTTTAAGAGTATGCTTACTTCGTCAAACAAACATGCAAACAAACGACATATGCAAACTAATATTTGCTGACAGGATTAAATATACAGAATGGCCTTTTAAAGCATCATGACTTAAGCTTTATCGAATCTTGTTGCAAACTAGACTTAATACAGAAGGAATTTCAGAACATAACACATGCATTGAATCGTGAAATCCTTCACAACATAAGAAAGCAACCTTCATAGCATGCATCACGTAGAACTTAATGAAGAAGAGCATGAAAACAATAATCCCCCATGAATTTTTTTAAACATAGATTAACAAAAATGCAGGGTACACTTGCCTTAGCCTTTTTAGCAATTTCCTTCCTTATTTTGCCAGTATTTATAAGCGTTGGGTAGGTAGGAGTAGGTTACTTACTTCAGATATTTTGTCCAATTTCTTTATCTAGAAGGTTCTAGATTTGGGATATTTTGTTCAATTTTTTTTTCTAAAAAGTTTCAGACTTTTCCTACTCAGACTTGACCGCTCTAATCATAAGCCAGCTCCGAACATAAGCAAGCTCTGGTCAACTCATCCAATCTAGTCAATGTTTTCTTACTTTTCAATCTATTCTAGTCAACTCTCTTGACCGGCAATTATTCCATTTAGCCATCTGTCTGTTTCGGTTGACTGTCTTATTTGTTCAATAATCTACTCCGGTATACTATTCTACTCCGGTCAACTTGCCATACCAATAATTTTACTCATTTTGGTCAAATTTTTCATTCCGATAATTTCACCCATGCCGGTCATGTTATGCAAATCAGCCAATTTGCCTTAACGGACAAAATAGCGCAACCAAGTAGAAGTCCTAATCAATCTGTCAACCTATTGACCAATAAATTCATCCATACCGGTCATAATGCTCATTTCGGTAATTATCATGCATACCGGTCATTTTTTCTTAAATGCATACTGGTCATTTTTCCTTAAATGCATATCGGTCATTTTTTTCTCAAATGCATGCAGGTCATTTTTTCATAAATGCATACTGGTCATTTTTACCTGAAATGCATACCGATTATTTTTTCTTAAATGCATACCAGTCATTTTTATCTCAAATGCATACTGGTCATTTTTACTTAAATGCATACCGGTCATTATTACCTCAAATGCATACCCGTCATTTTTCCTCAATGCATACCGGTAATTTGTGCAAACCAGCCACTTTGCCATACCGGGCAAAATGGCACAATAAGCCGGTCAACATGTTGATCGGATATTTTGGCAAGAGGCAAAATGCATATCAGCTGGTTATTATGCATATCAGCCGGTTATAATGCATATCAGCAGGTCAAGGTATGTTGACCAGATTCTTCCTTAGAGCCTGCCAGTCAATATTTCTTGGTCGGCCAACACTTTGATTCGATCAATGATTACAAATCTGGTCAACAATTTTGGCAGGTTAATAGTATAATCCGGCTGGTCAACTTTATTGTCCAGCTGTCTTGCTTCCTCGGCCATTATCTTATTTCTCCTATTGCCTTCGAAACTTATTATTTTTGATTTATTACCTTAATTATCTGAAATCATGATATTTAAAAATCGGTACATTACACCAAAACTAGATAATCAAACTTAGCTATTAATCCTGACTTAATCTTAACCTAAGTCATATAAATTAGGGCAACTAGAACTATTCCATCTTTCTTGGTCATCCTATGCATTCATCAATTTATTTGATCTTTCTTGCACTAGTTTAAACTTTTATATAAAATTCAGATCAAACCTAAGGCATCTTTTTCTCTCATACCAACTGTGATGGATTACGTTTCTTATCAAAAATTCGGTAGAGTTTTGAAAGAAAAATAGCTGCCAAACAAATACAAAACCTATAGAATATCTCATACAATAACAAAAATCCATTTAAAATAAACTCCGACATATCCATAAACCATACAGGATCTAAATATTACAATTAATAACATGTGGCACCAACATCATAACTCCGAGTATGACGTTGGCTCAAACAAGATACCACTAGGTATATAGTTAAACCATACAGACTTGCGAAAGCAACTATATTCATCAAATACATTAGAAATTAGATTACATGAACAATATTATCATCAACGGTATACATGACCATCAAAAGAATACAATATACTCTATAACAAGATATAAAATCACAAATCTAAGCCTTCAAGCCATCCTCCAAGATCTTCATGTCTAGCCAACTTCTAACCCTCTACCCCACTTTATCGGGTATAAGTTTGTACTAATCTGTAGGTAAGGAAATCATTAAGGGAGAGGCAGAACTCAACAAGTATAATATAATTAAAGACGATAATAATATATAAAGAATAAAGTAAAAGAGAGATATATGAGTATAATGAAAATGCGTAAATATAAAATATGATCAAATTTGCTTTCAGAATATAATTGACTTCTTGGATTTTATCCTTCTTCTTTTGGGGATGTAGATTATATATAATTACTCATCCTTATGGACCAGGATCAGTAAGCCTTACTAGCTAAATGTGCAAGAGAACGATGAAAGGATTATGATAACCTCATGATCTAAGGTCAGACGCTCTTATTATCTACCTGGAGGTGGGTCAAACAAATCACATATGCCCCCATGTCTCCCGGAGCCCAGCGGTAGTCTTCATCTTTCCGCAATAATATCCTAAGGCTTGCCAAAAATATCACTCGCTACAATACGCGAATAGGACAGTCCTTGATTCTCCACTGTCACACCAATGGTATGCCATGGGATATTACCCTCCAAAATATGAATCCGTGGTCATAATTTTATGATTTATTATTCTTTTTTAGGGAAGGTTCACCATACTTCTTTCATAATATTTCCATCCGGGAGAACAAATCAATCATAACACCAATTATGAAAATTTTCTCTGAATACTCGCAAAATTTTATCTTGCTTACGAATTTAAGTCTTTTTCCAACTTAGTTTATGTACATAAACATCGTAAAGCATAGGAAAGAATAGGAATTCTTATCACTGAGAGTCAAAATAACTTTAGGGACTCCGGACAACGTTTCCTTCACAAATGGATCACAAACATACTTTTTCAGAGCACATAAATATACTTATGTAAATAAATATAGCTTACATAACAATTAAATAAGGTGAAATCATACAAAATTTTAGGCTGCCTCGGGTGAACAATAATAGTGCACTTTTTAGAGCTTCTGAACATGCCTAATGGGTCAATACTTGGGAAATCGGGCACCCAACTGATGAATATACATATATAGGAGATGAGTAATTCATAATTGAGGGAAAACTATGTATAAAATTTGAAATGGAAGGGGGTACCCGAGCTGGGCGCGGGTCTAAGGTTTGGTGAAGCTAAAGCAAGCAAATCAAAGGAAAAATCGGGCATTAAATAACAAATACTTCAAGCAATAATCATGAGTTCCATATTTTATATAATTTGGATGGGTATTGGAACGAAAATATCCAAGAGAAAATGAATAAAAATCGAAAGAGAGAATAAAAATGGTATGGGGGAACTTACCTCGACCCGATTTACGATTTCTCCAACTAGCTCTAAGACGGAATCGAACCCGAGAGCCTCCATTTTGCTCCTTCTCTCTCTTCCCTTCGAGTTCCTTCTCTCTCTCCCTCGTTAATTTCCCCCAGAAGCCGCGTAGCTAACGGATAAAAGAACCCGAACGCGGCTTTTATGCACAGTAGGCCTGCCTAGCTTGGATCCGGCGCCAGCTGCAGACGCTCGAGCGCCGGTAGGTGTAGGCCTGCTGGGCTGCGCGCCCAGCGAGTCACCCGGTACCACCTCCCGATTTTGACTTCGAAACATACTTTTTTGCATACCCCGAGCCTAATTTTGATTATATTAATTTAATATATCGAGATTATCATAATTTAAAAACTGAATCATATTTACAAATTAATATTTTGAGATTATAACACCAGTTCTCAATTTCACCAATTCCAGGTTTTCGGCCCTTCAATCCACTTTCTCCCATACCCTTAGACCTTGATCCACTTATATTAATTTGATTACTCATATATACTATATTTCGAAAATCGGTTCCTTATAAATATGGCTGGATCATCGTTGGAAGAAGAGTCAGACAAGGTCTCCTACCACTTGGCAACCCTATCGAAGGGCTCCTGGATAACTAGCACTCCAAGCCTCCTCCTGGACACAACTGGCAGCACTAGGGCTACGTCATCCCCACGGAGTGAGGCTCCCATTGGACCCTAACAAAGGCCTCCGCGATTAACCAATGGCCTCTCTCCTAGAATGTATTGACATGCTCTCGAATGAGATCCGTTAGCGGCTTCTCCCGGTCTTCCATAGCAGTAACGAGAGAAGCTTGCATGTTTCCCCAGCCATTCGAAGTTGCTCACTCGGAAGAGACCACCAAATAAAAGTACCGATCCTTCCACTTATTGGTTGATTCCAAATTCACCCCTCGAAAGTGGAACTCCGAGCACAGGGATATCAAGATCCTGTCCATGCTCTGGTTGAAGTGAAAGATCACCTTCGCCGATCTGACGCTAAACTTGCAATCGTAATAATGGGCAAAAATGCACATGGAGACCAAGTACCGAATGACGTTAGGTTGAAGCCCCACCACCGGGATTCCCAGAGCAATAAGGACCTTGTATAGTTCCGGCGCGACAGGAAAACAAAGTCCTCCCTTCAAATAGGACTTGTAAATCGTGATATACTCCTCCGATAGGGAGCACGCTCTATCGTCCGCACCCGGCAACTAGAACTCCATGATACTTTGAATCTTGTACCGAACAAATAGGGACTCAATGTCCCAAGCGGTGACAGTGGACCGAATCGTGTAAACGCTCTCAAAAGCCATGGATAAAAAAGCAAAAAGAGATCGTAGAAGCAAAGTGACTTGAATCAAGATGGAATGGTGTGGGAAATGGAAAAGGCCTAGGATTTAAATAAGCTAATGCCTGTACCAAAATGGCGCCGTGTGGGGGAATCGAAGAGACACACCCCATAATGACCATAACACATGCCACACCATGGAAACGCCGTAACATGCCAATCAAACATCATCAGATATGATCGTCTAACATTGTGTCACCTTGCACAGATGGCCAACCTCAATGTTCAGTGATGATGGCCTCACATACTTGGGATGGCCAATTGGCAGAACAGCGTGTAGGTTCCAAGACCCCAACGTCCCATTTCCCAAAGTGGCAAACTAGTGGCACGTTTTCCTTGCAGGCTCGAGGTAGATCTGACTAGCCCTTTTCTCGACCTAGTGTTTGGGGAAAATTGTCACGAGTTTGGATTGCCAGAAGAACGGGCCACTGGAGGACCACGCTACCCGACTTGACGGTCGATAAGTAGCAAATCGCATTGCTCAAATATTTAAACCACACAACATGCGACAATAATCGAAATGGTTTAGCATGTTTTATTAAAGGATTCGAAATGTACATTGAAAATGCATCAATTGGCCTTGAAATACAAAAACACTATTATAGCCTAGTAGGGGTCCTATACTAAGCCAAGGGCCCCCTGGAGAACATAGTAGCGTGGACCCTCTACCCTCCAGGTCTAGATATTCAATCAGCTTAGTACAATAACTAGCTCCAGCATTTTCTGAGTCCGAAAAGATGACAGGAAAGTTTGGAGCTATCATGGAAATGGTTCGCCTATAGAAGCAAACACCATTCTAGAAACGACCCTCTAGTACTGGGCCCAATTCCTCAGAACGGAGCCTGGTCCTCAGCTCATCCTTGAGTAAGGCAATTCAACCCAAAGCCCCGGCATGAGCCTCAGAGAGCTCTCGAAGTCTTACCTTAGATTCATATGGAGCTTGGTTAAGACAGTCAACACATTCCTGATTCTACAATGTCTCATTGACAGCAATATTAACTCAGCTCACTATTTCCTTAGTGACTCGATCGGTATGCGTGCGTAACAAATGAGCAATCTCATCCCCTCGCAAGCACGCAATTTTCTCCCTCCAGTGAGATACCTTTCACTATTATCAAGCAGGAAAGAGTAGTTAGCCAGTAGCCGCAACGGAAAAATATGCATGCAAGAGTTTGTGCTACCTCTAAGAGAATGAACATACATGGTGGGAAGACCTAAAAGACTCAAGGCCTGGTGGCGCCCTCAAGGTGCCATCGGGCTCAGCAACTGGAGTGCTCGAGTGGCGCCCCTCCTCTGTGGCAACCACGCCCATCAGGTCATCTTCTCCAATGACCTCCGTTACCGCTTGATAGCATCTTCCTTGTAAGGATCGAGTTTTAACTTATATTAATTGCAATTATTTAAGATAATATAATCAAAATTAAAGTTAAAGGATGCGGTAAATAAAGTTTAAAAAGGTAAAATTGCAAACTGGACAAATTGTGCACTCGGCCCTGAACTGGTGCTGCAGGTGCCAATTCTAGAATTAGGCGTGCTCGCTACGTGCCCTAGCACCCTAGTAGGCACAAATTCAAGAATAGCTGCACCCACCTGCGCCTGACTTGCACTCGAGCATGGGTTTATTATAAAAGTCGATTGAGGATTTGTTTCCATCGCATTTTAAGTGGTGAGCACGGGTCTATTATAAAAGTCGGCCGATGATTTGTTTCCATCACATTTCAAGTGGTGGAAAGGATTAGAAGGAAGAAAACAAAGAGAGAAGGACTAAGAGAGAGGGGAGAAGAGAGAGAAAAGAGAGAAAGCTTTGAGAAGTTAAAATCGAAACATTTGAAGTAAGAATTTTGGTATATTCGTAGAAGGTAAGTACATTTTTAGCTCCCACTTTTCATTGTTGTGATTTATTTACATTCTTTTCAAGTATTATTATTCTTATACTCGTCCAAACTAAGATTACGAGGTCCAAGCACAAAAAAATTGCATATTTATCGGTCTACCTTGATTCTATAGTAAAATTCATTGAGAATTCTCAATTAATTATCTATATTATAATTATTTATTTTA
>JAODPA010000665.1:0-14251 GCA_025585075.1 Nepenthes mirabilis | reverse complement strand
ACACTCAACCCCGTCTATAGAAAATGAAAATGATATGCAATCCATTTGCCTACTAGTCTTAAAGAGTGGCTTATAACTCAAACTATGGGAAAATATTTGTAGTCTGACATTCAATATTCTATCCTAATCGGTGAGACTATCATCGACTATTGGTTTTTACTTTGCTATTGATACGTCTTTAGATCTAACTTATTGTACGAATTAGGGAGCCGATTGAAGTTGCTCAACAAGTTGAATTAAAGCAGCTCTGGTCTTTGTGACTCTGAACCTGGATCCTACACACCACAACTAATAAACAAGAGATAGAGGACGGCGGGGCTTACTCCCCGATATATTCTCTAAAGCTCAAATCAAAAGTCTTTTTCAGTTGGATAAAAAGATATGAGGATGGATGAGAAATGCGTAAATACATTTATCAAAGGATTGAGTATTAGTAAAGGGCTAGACTTCAATGTATGTACTTGGTTGGGAAGCGGCTTTTAGATGAAGGATTGAACTCCAATAAGTGCGCTCGACTAAAAAGCGACTTTGAAATGGAGGACTGGGTTCCAATGAATACACACTTGACTAAGGAGTGACTTTAAGATGGAGAAATGAGTTCCAACAAGTGCGCCCGGCTATGAAGCGGTTTTGAAATAAAAGACTGAGTTTTGATGAATGCGCTCAGCTAGGGAGCGGTTGAGAGAGAAATGTGCGCTTAATTGGAGAGTGACTTTGAGATGTGCCTAGATGAGTGGGTAACTTTGAAGAGAAATATGCGATAGTTTTAGTATACCAAAGAGAGAGATCCATCGTATAGTCATCTAACTTCCTAGTAAAAGGATTGATTACTCCCATAGCATGCGGGACGTCGAATCTTTAAATAGTCTTCAGGAGAAGGATCCCCCAGGATTGATTCGGAGAGGGATATGCTTTCTTCTCGCTTTAGACTCTAGAGTTCTTCCCCTTCCTCCATGAGTTCTTTTGTCTCTCTCTAGGCCCCTTCCGCGGAGGATCTGTGGTGGTTTTTAGAGAGGGTGCTCTAACTCTATGCTTGTAAGTGGCCGATCGCATACATCTATCATTTGTGCTCTGAGCTACTAAGATTTTCACTGCGACAGGCTAGTCGTCGCCACTTGTGGGTTGTCCCTCTGTAGGCATAAGGGACCACCTGGTGGCAATGATCATTGAGATTTTATCAGCTGAGTTGGAGCTGACTATGCCTTGCTAGTGGGCCTATCCCATAATAAGCTTCAGTGGCCCACGCAGTGCTACTTCGCCTTTGGCGAGTTAATTTGGGTGTTCTACGGCCGACTTTAGTCTTTGGGCTTCACAGAGCTTTCGTTGAGCTGCTACTTCTCGAGTGCTTTTCTTCTACAGGCTGGACTCCCGATTGACTCGCTAGGTATCGGACCCATCACTAGTCCCTATGTCAAGAGGTTTAAAATTTCAACTCCCGACGTACTCTAATAAGATGTCACCTATAGGTTTGCGTGCTTTCCCTTCCTAGGCATGCTCCTTTCCAAGGCGCTCCGCAAATTTTTACTCTGTTCAGCAAGATTTGGTGCCGATTTGATTCCTCGCCGCCGACGATTCCCTACCAAGGGAGATATTTTGGAATTAGCACAATCTCTTTGGTCTAATGCTAGTTGGTCACTTGTTTCGACTATAAATGGAGTGGCTCTCTATGCCCCGCATAACGAATCATCTTCACTAACCAAGTGGTAAGAGAGTTCAAAACTGACATGGAATCTACGAAGCCACTAGCCGGGATTAGCAGGGGTTCTTCTCCAACGTTCAAGCTAATAGCCGAGGATGCATATGAAGTCTACTTTGATTACCCTCTTTTGGGCTCCACCCAAACCGTTCTCATGTTGTATGAAGTGGGGCACAGTTTTTGGGGTCGATCTCCTCTTCTCCCAACCAGTGTTGGGTAGTCGTCTATGAGATGGAGGGCTATTCTACCCTGTGCGGGGGAGGAACTCTCTTTTCTTTATGTCCACGCCTAGCCCTAGTCTCTGATGCCACATTGAGTCTAGCAGAGACTCATAGCCTCGGAGACTTCGGCAAGTTTCAATGAATGAATTTTAGCGATCACCTCCTAGGCAAAAGTAGTAGCATTATTCTTTTCTCTTGCAGGGAAGGCTTCTGCATGCTCTTTCTATTATACTAGTTGCTCGAGCTTTGCAGCAATCAGCAGGTGAGCATTCCTCTTGCAATTATCCATCCTAAAGGTCAGTCGAATGACTATAATCGGGCCGTTGCTCCATGTACTTTTATTCACTTTTGAATCGTACATCCGCTATTGTAAACTTATATTTTGTAATTAAAAAAAAATGAATAGAACTACCGATTACTATTTGTCTTCATATTATATGGCTCAAATATTATTGAATAATGTGAATAGTTGAAACATTTGAGTGTTGTCTTCTATTGCTTGATCACTGATGATATGACATTTTGAACCACTGGCGACTCAATCTTCTACCGATCTGACTCCCAGTGGTTCATCCCGAAATCTCAATTGGGATGTGTGCTAGTCGAATCAGCCTTGAGCCTGCTCTAGTTTACACGGTATGACGAATGGCTCCCTGAGGCATCATTGATATTCCATCCATCCTTTCTGACAAAGCGATAGAATCTCTGTATAGTAAGTATCACCTTTTGAGCATCATTCAAAATGTTGTGCCCAGCATTGATGATGTGGCTTGCTCTCCTTATCCGGGGTTCATAACCATCTATGAGGAGCATTTGAAAGTAGGCCTCCACATTCCATTTGCGAGGGAGTTGTAAAAGATTTTGAGGGCTCTGGAAATCCCCGTGGCTCATTTTTATCCAAACGTCGATCGGTATCTGGTGATTCTATGCATCTTTTTTCGTACCAAAGGGCTTGCTCTCAATGCCCGAGCCTTGAAGATGATCTTTTGGGTCAACCAAGAGGCTAATTGGGTTTTCTTCATCCCCCACGTAAAGTTCAAGATAAGCGGGGGAATCCAAGCTCGATAAAGGGCTGGAAGGCACATTTCTTCTTCATTCTGGTTGACGTCGATTGGAGTGCCACAAATAGATGGGGCAGGATCATCAGCGCATATGCCGGTGATGTCTTGCTGGGTGAGGAATAAATGGCATGGCCACTGACGATGCCAATTGAGGAGTACGCCGGCCTATGTCACACTGATCATTGAGTCTCTCGAGAGGCACTAGACAGAGTTTAGTGGGTGGTTCGGATGGAGGGGGGCAACACCTCTGCCTCATTGTCACAGCGCCCCAAGACAAAGCACGGGGACCTGCTTGCCAAGGGCTCTCCTGAGTAGGCTTCTGGTGAGGTGACTTCCTCGTCGCCCACCCTTTCGAAGAAGTGATGGAGGATCAACGTAAACTATGCAAGGGTGTCTATTCTGGTTGTCAACGAATTGTTGAGGAGGCCAAGCTTAAATCAATCTTTGTCAGACAATCTAGGTTTCAGCGAGTCATCAAAAAGGACTGAGAGCGTGAGGCCCCAGTGGATTTTGCTGATGGAGCAGGGAGCCCCTTGGTTGGTGAGCCAGATGAACAAATTGGTGCCGTGGCTGCAGCTGTGCCAAGGACTCCGATCTTGATGGCTTCTTGTCCCGAATTGTTTGTGTCTGCCTTTCTCACCATTTCTGCCAAGGAGGGTGATGAAAAATTTTGGGTGGAGAGAAAGGAAGTGGCTATAGAGGACTCAGAGGTTAAGGCTACTGCTGAGAGGGTACCCCATTCTGAAGAGTTGACATCCAAGCCCCCAGGTGCTTCAGGTGGGCTCGGTCCTCCTCCTAGCTTCAAGGCACCTCATTCCCACTATGCCCAGTCTCTGATATTCTTACCGCTCCTAGCTGGAACAAGAGCCGAGGATTCTCCCGGCTCGTCGCACCGAAGAGGGCCGCCTTACCATGAGGTACTGCTTCAAGAGTTTCTTTGTTCTATCATTATATTGTTTATCGTTGTTCCCGACTGATTGTTGTCTGTCACTCGGCACGTCCAAGAAGTACTCCGAGTAGTGGAGAGAGCATTGTATTGGCAGAAGGTCGAGATCTTGCTGTGCTGGAGGACATAGAGCACTGCAAAAACTCTACTGTTGCTGAGGCTTTATCGAGTGAAGAGAGGGCTACTTACCTCAATCATGTGCGGACCAAAACGGAGGCAAGTTCCCAAGAGCTCTCAAAGGTAAACACTCAGGCTATGAATAAAATCGCCTTGCTCAAGGATGCGCTTTGGGAAATGTAGCAGCAACTCGCTGACCTCCGGAGTGAGTATGCCCGGCTTGTAGGGGAGCTAAGGTCCCGATTTCACCCTAATGAAGTCAGCCACGCTAGAGGTTCTTGGATGGTGTTCACTTCAATAGACGAATTACGTCTTTGGTGGCTCCAGGCTTTCCTATTAGTTTCCCTGACCCGAGAAACACCGAAGCTTGACGATGGGCTGGCCTAGTGGACTTCCTAGAGACAGGAGGGGGGCTTGTGCCATGACGTCACGGGCCCCCCAACCATAGGATTGTCACTCAGCCAGGTTGTGGGTGTTGGCAGCGTCTTGTATATTTGTTTTTAGAGGAAGTTTGATGCCATTGATGTATACTTTTACCCTTTTAATAAATCGGCGAGACTGTTTTGATCATTTCTACTAATATCTTTGAGCGCGTTGATTCGCCTTTATCCAAAATTGGATCAATTTGCCAACTAAGCATTGTTGCCATCATTACCGAGCTTGAATGGACACATCTGTCCTATTGTGCTTGCTCCTGTCAGGAAGTCGTGACATTGAGAAAGTTTGATTGCCAGCTAAACGTTATCGCCATCGTCGCTAGGCTTCAACGGAGTCTTAAACTATCGCTTGCGCTTACTATTGGCACTCCCGGTAGGTGAGAGTTGTCGCACCCATGCATCAGGCCAGTGTCCATCGAAGGTCTTGTTAGGTACTAACCACTTATTTGGGCAGATTCAACTTTAGTCCACAAGCTCCTCGGGTCATGGTACCTAACTATTGTCAATTGATGGTACTTGTTCCTATTGAAGGAAGTTGTCGCACACATGATGAAAAATCTCCTAAGATTTTATGGCCGCTTATCTGAGGAGGTCCAACTTTAGTCCGCAAGCCCCCCAGGCCGTAATGTTCGACCTCATCTGGCTACTGGATTGTTAAAACCAAGGTTCAGGGTTTGACCTCACTTGGACCGCTTAGTTAACTGGACTGAAGTTTTTTTTTACTAGGTCACGGCTGATCGTGTTACAAGTGAAGAAGTTCATCAACTTAATGGCAATCTAGGCCTTGAATTAATGCAGTCACACAAACATTTGAATGATTGACATGATAAATGGAACAAGCAACTAAATGTCTTAATAATATTTAAGCAATCCGCATGGATGCATCTGACTTACCTACGCTTGGCGGGAAGTTGTTAGTAGCACCTTCAAGGGTAGAGGGCGTTCTATACCCGTGAGACCAGTTTTCTGCTCTAGGTGCATAACACGTACTCCCCGTTTTGGAGGATTGTCAAAGCTAAGAACAGTCCCCATCAGCAGGATGACAATTTGTTCCGGTCGGTAGATATGTGGCCGGGACCTCTGCACTCCGAAAGACTAGGTCCGTTTCGTTGAACCGGCACACTTTTGGCTTTTCATTGCCATACTCGGTGAAGCGCTTGCCATGGGATTGTAATCTGTCACCTACGGCCATGACCTCAGGAAGCCCAACTTCGCATTTGGTTCCCCACCAAATGGACTTAGCGGCATTCCGTTCGATGATTCGTACCAAAGGGATGGCTTTTGTCCGTCTTCGGGGTGGCCGATGGCAATTCTCGTGAATTTCACTTGGCCTGAAAGTGATAGGTAATAGGCTTAAAGTGTCAAGCCCCCACTATGCAAACAACCATGGCGGTCGGAGCGGAGCAGAGCAAAGCTGCGTACTCGGTAGTTCTCACACTTCTTTATAGTTCATGCAGTGTCCCCCTTCAACTTCAGTCACCGGTCGCCTTGTCGCATAGTTTTGAATGCACAGTCCTTTCCACCGACATCTGACACATGGGTACCAGGGTGTGCCTCATCTGGCACGCAAGTAGTGTTTTCTGGTGTGAAATGCCACATGCAAGGTGTTGAGGATTTTACCACCCTCAAGGGCTTTCCAGCCTGCTGTCTTCTTTGCAATTATTGTCATCGAGGCCCTGGGAACTCGGCAAAGTGTGGAAGTGATCCTGGTAGGGCACCAGATCAGAACTTCAATTACAGGGCTCCAGGTTCGGCTTCTTGATCTTGTGAGGAGACGATAATAACCGAATCTCCCTCATGAATGGTAACCTCTTTCGGTCAGTAGTGTGCCTGTGGGTGCTGCATAAAACTTCTTGGGCAGGGAGCCTCCTGTCACCACAGGAACGGTGTGGATCGCACCATGCTGATCTTTTATCCCGCATCTCATGACTCAATCGGGCCTCCAACCGTGTTTCAACCCTGTCACTTGAGGCCACTCGGGCCTCGAGGTCGTCAGGGCATTAGATCTCTTGAATTGGCTATCTCTTCCTTTGATTGCTCCTTTTGGACATTGACGCCGGGGAGTCAGAGGGTGAAGCCCCCAGCATAGCACCTTCAAATGGGTGCAAATGGTATGGTACAGGGTGCTCAGCTTGGAAGTGAGCGCCTGCACATCCGAGGCTGATCGTCCATCTGTATAGCTACTCGGGGAGAAGTCATCACCATAGGAGACGACGTCTCTAACCCGTGCGCTGGCTTGAGCCCAGGTATGGACTATATTTACTGTTGTGGTTAGACTTTCTAGTCATTTCCCACAAGCGGCATCAATTATACATCTCTAGATTCGAATTGTTGTACAAGTTAGGAAGCCACTTAATCTCTCTTGGTAGGTTGAACTGAAACAGGTCCGATTTTTATGACTCTGATGCATATCACAACTAACAAACGAGAGTTCAAGGACGGCGGGATTCACTCTCCAGTATGTCTAATACTCAAATTAAAAATCTTTCTCAATTTGAAAAAAAATAGAATGATGAGTGAGTAATGTCTAGATGCATATATCAGGGGATTGAGTATTAATGGAGGACTAGGCTCCAATGAGTGCACTCTATTGGAAAGTGGCTTTGAAATGGAGAACTAAGTTTCAATAAGTACGCTTGGCTAGAGAGTGGCTTTGATATAAAGGATGGGTTCCATTAAGTGCGCTTGACTAGGGAGCAACTTTGAGATGAAAGAATGGGCTTCGATGAGTGTGCCCGATTAGAGAGCAACTTTGAGACAGATGACTGAGTTATGACAAGTGTGTTCGACAAGGGAGTGGCTGAGAGAAAGAGGTGCACTCAATTGGGAAGCAGCTTGGAATGCCCAAGTGAGTGGGTCACTTTGAGGGGAAGAATGCGATAGTTTTAGTATGCTAGAGAAAGAGATCCATCATATAGTCATCTAGCTTCCTGGTGATGAGACCGAATACTCACATAGCTTGTGAGGCGTCGTATCTTTAAATAGTCTTCAGGAGGAGGATCCCCAGGATCGATCCAGAGAGGGAGATGATTTCTCCTCGCCTTAGACTCTGGAGTTCTTCCCCTTCCTCCATGAGTTCTTTTGTCTCTTCCTAGGCCCCCCTTGCGTTAGGATCTATGGTGATTTTTAGAGAGGGCGCTCTGACTCTGCACTTGTGAGTGGCCGACAGCATGCATCTGTTATTTGTGTTCTGAGTTGCCAAGATTTTTACTACGATAGGCTAGTCGTTGCCACCTGCGGGTTGTCCCTCTGTAGGCATAGAAGACCATTTGGTGGCTGTGGTCGTTGAGATTTTGTCGGCTGAGCCGGAGCTGATTGTATCTTGCTGGTAGGCCTGTCCTACGATAGGTTTCAGTAGTCTGCACAGCACTGCTCCGCCTTGTGCAGCGCCAATTTGGGCCTTCTATTGCCAACTTTGGGCCTTGGGATTCGCGGGGCTTTCATTAAACTGTTACTTCTCGGGTGCTTTTTTTCTACAGGCCAAACTCTATCAATTATCATTTTATAATATTTTGTCAAAGGTTTATCATAATTTTCATGTTTTCGCCATGTATATTAACATAAAAATTGTATACATAGCGAGCATTATTAATTTTTTAAAAAAATTTTCATTTATATCTTGGTAGTTTATCGAACCTTAGATGTACAGTCACGTTACATTTTTTGAGTAAATATTTTACCATGTCATTATTATATATGTTTTGTACCAAAAATGTGACAGGAATCATTGATGATTGTGTAGAAGCATTGTTCGAATTTTGAGGTCATGTTTATGTAAATTATCCAGGTGATAACACTGGCTCTAAGGTCATGTTTATGTGCTGTTGGATGTGCCGTCTTCATAACTTGAGGGGCATCTGTCACTGACTTTAAGGTTGTTAATGCATGGAAAAATAGTGCCGGTTAGACAATGAATTCAAGAAGATAATGATAATGATGAATATTCACGCACACAACAGGGAAAAATAAGGAAGAACATGTAACACATAAATTTTACGTAGAAATCCTCTTCTGAATAAGAGAATAAAAACTACGGGATACTTAGTCCAAAAATAATTTCACTATGAAGAATTTTGGTTACAAAAAATTTCGATTACATAAACCCTCGAAAAATAGATAACAAGAGTAAAGCACAACTCCTTGTTACTTCTGTGTTTCTTCGTCTCTCACACATTCTATCTCTTCACTGTATGTCATCATTCTGCACATTGTATACATACATACATACATATATATGGTATCGGACGACCGTCTTCTCTGATAATGTGCACTACAAGACCTACCACCAATTCTGTAAAGTCATCTTTCTGTTGGAAACAATTAACCTGTTCTACAAAGTCAGCTATCAACTTTGAAAGTCAATTTCTTTTACTGAAAAGTTGTCTGCCCAGACTTTGCAAGTGACCAACTTTTTCAGTTAGTATCCCCTGTCATTGGTCAAAGTTCTCCACATTTGGCCAATGTCTTCGGCCATTAGCTCATGTCCTCGATCTTCAGGTAATGTCCTCAATCTTTAATCAGAGTTTTCGGCCGTCAGTTAGAGCCCTTGGCCCTTAATCGATGTTTTCAGCCATTAGTTAGAGTTCTCGGCCCTTAATCAGCGTCTTCGGCCGTTAGTTACAGTCCTCGACTTTTAATCTACTCTGACTGAGTGTAACCACTCCGACATTTCTTCCTCTTCAGGCCACATTGCCGTGAGTTACAACAATACTTTTCATACGAGAGTGACCTATATCCCAACAGTTAATTGTGCATTTGGGGCCACCATCAGACCTATCATGCGTAGGCCTACGTCTAAGATCCTGCAAGCCTCTTGCTGTGAATGTAGGATACTGACGCGGACCTTGGTTTTGGGATGTTGGGACCGGTGAGCCTCCCCAATCCTCCGTGATTAAGAGATAGCTTCTTGGTTCTCTCATAAGAGTATCGTGACCAGATTGGTTATTTCTTCAACCTACACAGCCGGGATGTTAAAAAAATCCATGGTCACTGGGAGATCAGGGGTACCATAGTCGACACTCTCCCGGGAGCATGTTGGACTTGATTGCCAACAAGGGGTTGGCTAGAAGAGGCATGAGTCCAGATTATAGGCATCGTCTCCATGAATGTTTCTAAATTTAGAGAACAAACGTAAGGCTACAGTGAGAAGTTGAGTGCTTTGGTTAAGATCGATCAGCTGTTAGAGTGGAGGTTTTAGACACTGCAACTCACAGGTGGCACAAATGACACACCATGAGATTTTTGGATTCGACTCATACAATGGTCAATTCATATCTGAGCAAACTACAGACCTTGAAATTCAAAACTTGCACTACACAAAAAGAGCAGGGACGTTAGTAGGACTCACGTGAATTTTCTCTGAGATATCTCCTCCATTTTTCAAGTTTGTTTGGTGCCAGAATGTAATACAAGCCTGGGTGTAGAAAAGCAAGATCGGGGGCTTTGGAAATGAAAGTCAATATTGAAACAAGATGAAATATGAACTGGAATTTTTTGTTTTGAAAGAATTATCAAACCTGCAGTGTGCATCTTCATCTAAATCAGTTATGGACTAATTTACAATCACAGACTCATCAACCTACTTCCAGCCACACGTTCATAGAACTGAAATAACTTGACTTTAAGTAATCTGGTACATAAACAATTTTGACTATCAACAAATGTTTCCGATGCAACAACTAGTCCATCAAGGAGGGCTGTGGTGAACAACTGAAGTCCACTCGTACTGACGAGTCCTAGTTTCTGCTTTGTAGAATTAATTGATTTCACAGCAGCATCTGTGTTTGCTAATTACAGTTCAGCAGTTTATCAAAACAGCAGCTACCTCATCATCTGATATCTTCTGTTTTAATAATTCTATGGATAACGTACAAAAAATAATTGCAAGGAGATCCGTTGTCCACTGGACAAAAGACAGGAAGCGGCCTGTCAATCTGTCCGTTTGGATGAGTTTCCAAGCCGATGCGTTTTTAGGGTCGGCCAGTCTCAACGACACTTGACCGTCTCTTAAATTGACACCAAAATCTTTGTTGATGTCTGGTAGCCCCACCGAATTTTGATATGCCCTTTTAATTTGAAACTCATCAACAATCGAAAGCAACAATAAACCAAATGCTTTACTTTTGGGTTCAGTTCACTTAATTATCTAAATTAATCAAAATAGCGTCACGTCTCTGAATGAAAGAGAAAGATATAAAAAACAGTTGTTACTCATCACTCCTCCCCCCCCCCTGTAAATAATTACCATATTATTATTTTATTTAAAACTCTCTGTCATTAACTTAAATTAATCATAACTTTATTTAAAATATGATATTACAGAAAAAGATTCCATTACAAGACTTTCCAAAATGTAGTTTCTAATACTATAAAATGACATTCTTACCTAATATTTCTTAATTATATGTATCCGCAGGATCAACGGGAGTAAGCATTTGATTATTCAGTATCATCCAACCAATTTCAATTGTTTGCTTATTCTATTTCAACAATTGAAATTTTGAGTTCAGCCAACCTAATTTTGGAAGTTCAAAATATTTATCCTAAAGAAATCTCAACTCTATCTTAAAGACATCATCCATTGCCATTAATCATACCTTGAAAGCATTGGACTCTGCCCCACCGCCCTGGATTCCTTTTTTTCCCCCAAAAAAGAAAGCCTGGTGTTTTTCTACCCTTCAACTAGAAAACCGAAACACAGAAAAAAAAAAAAAAAACGTCATCGAATGCATCGGAAGACTTGAATATAAACAAAATGATACGAGAGGTAATTAAACCGAAAGAATCAACGTCAACGATTTATACTGAAAAAATTGCTCAATTGAGGATCCAACGTGTATTTTACAGGTGAGAAAAACACGTTGAAGGTTTAATATTCTGACTATATTAATTGCACAATTTTTAATATTCTCACGAAACATCAGATCTAGATTTCAAAATCATATACCAGACAACAAAATTAATCGAGAACCCACATACATGTGGATGCCAATGGCCAACAGGAAAATGGAGATGAGAGCGAAGAAGAGGATAGAATGGACCAAAATGGACGCCGCGCTCGTCTGAAAATTGTTGAACTCGATGAACTTGCTGCGGCCTGGTATCTGAATCAGAAGCCCTGGAGTCAATAATATAAAGAGCACCACCGCCACAAACACCGACCCCCAATCTGACATCTTAATTCCCGCTCTCCCAGTTTGGAGGGTTTGGGATATGATTAAAGGTAAAGATGAAATTTTGAAGAGGAAGAAATACTATATCTGTGAATGTGCAAGGAAAAGGACAAGTGACGGAATCAGGCCATTGGACTACACATACGAACACGTTGAGCATAGGACTGCGCAGTTAGGACTCTATGTAGTCTACACGTATTATTACGGGATAGGACCCCCATTGATGGGTTTATATATGAACTGGGACAGATTTGGACTCAAACGCTTGAACTGGTGTCACCCAAAAGGTCAGCAGCAGTTAAAAAATGTCTTTCATAGAGCCATTTATAATAGATACCATTCATTTAAAAAATTCTACATAGAGACCGTCCTACTAAAATGTCATTTATACAGAGGTTATTCCTTTGGACCTTGTAAAAAGCCACCCAATGGTAACCATCCTAATGAGGCATGCCACAAGAAAGAGCCGACCAGTGAAAAGGTGCCACTAGATAAGCAAATTTTTCAAAAGTGAAAAAATATGCCAAAAAGTCATTCTATCAAGTGATTATTTACAAAAGACATAATATTAGTCGAAGGGACTCACTAGAAAGACAATTGAGTTTGCTCAGAAGGGCTCACTCTAGGAGTGAAAACCTTAAATTGAAAACCCTTCGGTCAAGTAACATCAAACACATTGTAAAAAAAGACAATGGAATAATGAATAGTTAGAAGCATAACTGTCCAATAAAACTCATTAAGATAACGTTCGTAGATGCGAATATTACTTCTAGAGATAACAACTCCTCATTAAGGAAAGAGTTAATCACTATAAAACTTGTTACTCTCCTATAAAGATAATGGCTAAAAATTAAATAGTAATAATTAACTATAACTCATCGGAACAAGAATAGTGATGGGTCCGATAACGTCATGGGCTGGCACAGTTCCAAGCTCGACCGATAACGCGACAAGGGACATAACAAGTAACGAGCTAAGCCCCAACAATGAGTTCAATCCAGTCCAGACAAAAGCAGCAATCAAAATGAGGCACATGGAGCAAAGTATCAAAGGGGATAAATATCAGCGGCCCAACAAGCAGCACAACCAGATGGATCAATCCGAAAAGCCCTTAGGCAGATAGCCAGTAGAGCACTTAGAGTACGCCCATGCAAAGTACCCCCTAAAACTACTTGATGATTGGACAAAGGGACTACTTACAACCTCCTAATCACAGCAAGATAACATTTGACACGGTGATTCCCGTCAACGTCCTGACGGCCGGCGAATCATAGTGAGACACATATCATCCACCTTGGTGTCAAAGTCTTTCCCGTGAAGTACTATAAACTTATTCACCCTTCACGGGTTCAAAAAAAAGGAGGGAAACTCTCAAAGAGAGAGGACGGAGGAGGAAAAGGGGAAGACTCTCAGTAGAGAGGGCAACCCACAGGAGAAAGGGAGCAACGATGTCCTCCTAAGATCAACTCTCAAAGGAGAAGCAACTCCCATTAGAGGGCAACTCTCAATGGAAAACCATCCACGAACAAGATTTGAGAACCAAAAAAGAACCAAGCCCTCTTTCTCAACACAGCTCTATCTCATCCATAGTGAGTCACTCCCAGTCAAGTGTATCCACAATGAGCTACTCCCTATTGAGTGCACCCATAGTGAGCTACTCCCTAACGAGTGCGACACTAGTGAGCCACCAATCGTATGTAACCAGAAAGAAACCCAGACTTCCTTCCTCTCCAAGCCGCCTCCGATTGGGCATACCAACAGGATCCCAACCTCCTTCCTCTCCAAGTCACCTCCCGTCGAGCGCAGCAATAGGAGCTTAGACCTGTTGGGTGCACCAACAAGTGCCAATCCTCCTCTCATATTCCTCATTCACATGTAATTTTTCATTATTCAGCATTCTCCTAACATCTTTTCATTTCTTGAGAAAGATTTTTAACTTAAATGTCAGAGGATAAATTGGAAAGTGAGTCTTTTTTTTTGTAAGTAAGTGATTTGGATTAATGAGAGAAAAAATTTACAAGTAATGATTTATCTCCAAGTGTTATTCCGACTTGGGTATAAACCATAGTCGCTAGGGCATACCCTGATTACTTTGATACAACGGATGAAACCAACAGAAAAACAAAAATGCTGGTATTCATGCAAACCAAACAAACCACTCTAACATTAGTAAAGCAGTTCCTAATCAAAAAAACATGCCAATCCAAGGCAAAACTCTTGATTCCAGCCGACACACCTTCAACAGTGAAGCTAGATGTTGCCAGCAACCACAGCAGCTGCTTTCCAGCACCATTCAACAGCAGGAAAACGGCATAAGCCATTCTCACAGCATCAAAAGAGACTGTCAGTCACCTGCTCCCTCAACATATGGGACCATCTGCACAATTCATCCGGGAAGAGGTAGCCTGGAGGAGAAAGCATTCCGGCAAACCGGCAAGAGTAGAAGGCTGGCCACTTCAGCAGGAGACCAACCTAACTGCGCCACCAAACCGGCAGTGAAGCAAGCCAAAACCGATTTATCCACGTCAGCAAATGGAGCTAAAATCCAAACCGGGGCAATAGATAGTATAAACTGGAATGCTCAATTTCCACGTCAGCAAG
>JAODPA010000654.1:0-14251 GCA_025585075.1 Nepenthes mirabilis | reverse complement strand
TTCAGATGTCCAAATATATTTGATAAATTTGAGAATTACACCTAAAATCATAAGTGACAAAATATAGTGAGCAAGTTTCATATATATGAAAGACAGAGTATATAGATGGTCATACCTGAGTCTAAATAGCGATTAATTTTGTTTAAAGTTATCGCGAGTATATATAACCAATTCTTAAGTTAGTCTTTCAAATTTTTTGTACTCTGATTTCATACATACTTTGTATTTTTACATGAATTTGTATTCGAATTTTAATTTGGACTCTAATTTAAGATTTGTCGATTTTACCCGCAAATGGGATTTAATAAGTCTCGTACATCTTGTATGTGATTTTATTCTGAAACCTATTTGACTCTTTTTATATAATTTCGTTATGAACTTTGATTTTAATTATCTGATTGTGATTCAAATTTTATTATCAGTTCGATAAACTTACTTATCTCAATTCAGAATTCGAATACATTTGTATTCGAATCTATACCGAAATATAAAGTATGCATGAAATAGGAGAACCAAAGACCAAGAGTCCAACTTGAGGGTTACACATACTCACTGTTGTATCCCGGGTCTCGGGTTATCATACGGATTAAGGAGTCGTCGGAGTCCTGATCCGAATCGAATCTCGAGCGGATTCAGTCTCTGTCTCTATGATCATGGAATCTGCACAACACAAACCATAAATGAGATGTCAAATGTCCGGCGGGATTTCTCCCACCGAACATACTCCAACACTCAATTCAGCAACTTTCCACATTGAACGAAAAGAGATGCACGCTTAGAGGTGCACGAAAATATGCAGTGTATGCAGTGGAAGTATATGGATGCAAGAGTGGGGGATTTGATGAGCATTGGTGGGAGGCCTAACTCCCCGTATGCACCACAAAGGGTGGCTTACTCTTGTTACCTGAAGGAGACTGACGAGTTTGGCTTGGGCGCACGTTCAAGAGCTGTGATTCCAGGAGTGTGAGTCTCGGTGCCTTATGCCAAGCTATATTTTCAGGAATTGGGAATCCAATCCCCTCTCTTGTGAAAGGAGAGGAAATTTATAGGCTCCTTGGCTTGGAGCTTTGGGCGTAAGAATCCTTCCTGTAGTGATTCGTCGACCGTTGCCCAGTGGTGGTCGTCGACGTATCAGTTGTTGCCTTGTGGTGGCGAGAAAACTATCGTGCATCACCGGACACGCTTGGTCTTCCTCTTGCGCTGGGATTGACTGAAGAACTATAAGCAGCGGCGCGAGCCATAGCTGGCAGCATTGACCTTCTCCTCATTGGCTCATTTCCTCTGAGCTGAACCTTCCCCCTGCAGCCACATTAATGGGTTACAAGTGGCCCCGATTGGTTGTGAGTACCGGGCTCCCACATAAGCAGTTTTGAATATTTGGCCGAGATGGGCGTTGCGTTCCTCTGGCTGCCCCCTGGATTGGGCCTTACTGGTACTGGACCCAATACTAGCGCCCATGCCTAGGCCGACTTGTGGTCGAGGCCTGGCATGCCTGCTTTGGGTCCAGCTGGTCACTGCATTGCTCTCCTTGAGATGCGCTAGGCTTTGTCTTCGTCTGGCATTGCGTCTTTTCCAGGTAGTCATGCAGGCTTTTCAGGTACCGCAATGATTCGATGCTCTAAAGTATAGATTCGCATGCCTGTGGTCGCGTGGTAATGAGGACTTTCCTTCTTTGTGAATGACGGCTATTAGGGAGCACGCCCAATTAAGTGAGGATAGGGTGCCAACTTGTCCATAAATAGGGGGCTCTTCGACCAGTATTGCTCATCCCTTAGCTGATTTTGGAGGAGCGATGCTACGGCCTTGACTCGTCCCGCTTCCAGTGGGAACCCGTGAAGGAGTTGGATGGACTAGGTGGAGATCCGAAGCTCTTGACGAAGACTGTCCTCACGCCCCTTCTTTGGGCAGTTCCTCATGCTAACGAGGGTGGCTCGACCACTCTGTCGTCGTCTACCTCCCTCCAGGTTGTGGTGATCCCCTGTGCGGTGGAGGATTGCAGTGGGGCTATCATGGAGCTCTTTGCCTCCAGGGTAGCGCATCGCTTACGGTCTCCACTCCACTTAGGTCATCATATGTGCCATCTGGAGGGGAGGCAAAGGAGAGAATCTCCGTAGGGGAGTGCAGGCTCTCTGAGTCTCTGCCGGAGACTCCTGATACAAGTGCTGGTTCTACTTCTGCGATTAGTATTGGGCTAGCCCACAGGAGTTGGCCAACACCGACAGTCTCGGTGCTTGGGTGAGTTGGGGTTCCGACGATGGAGCCATGGTGATCCCATGTGGATCACGTTCCCTTAACCATACTTCAAGCATCTAGGACAGTCTGTCCGGGGCTTATACCCCGTGTCATATCTTCTTCCTCTTTCTTGTACTTTTACTGTTATGAACTGTGTACTTATAAAGGAACTTTGATTAATAAAAGTAGTGGTTATTGCCTTTACTCTTTTCGCTTGTCACATGAATCTCTTCCCTTTTTTTGTCACTTGGTGCATTACAGCCCCTGGATTGCATGGCTTCTTTTTCGTTGCACGCGCCAACTAGTGTGTTTGAGCACCCCCAGTGGCCCGCGGTCTGCTTTTACAGGCCACTTCCCTCGAGTCACTATGCTGACTATTGATGGAAGGACGCGGTGCAAAGAGATTGCTGACGTAGGCTACTCAAGAAGATCAAACGCTGCTTGAAGAGGTCACATCCACCGGATGGTCTTATACATTAATTGCGTGGGAGATTTTGAGGCATCGCTTCATAATGACTTCTTTGGAAAGGCACAACGCTTCAAGGATCTGTCACGTGGAAGGCGTCTGTTGGTCCTCTTCCAGCACGCTTTGGTTCTAGAACGACGCCATTTCAATGGGGGCCTTTGGCTATTCAAACGCCCCAGTTTCCTCCAAGGCATAAAGCCCTGCGCTGCCTTTGAGTCTTATTGTCTTTCCCTTTCCACATTACGGTTTCAATGAAAAGGTCATTCTCGTCATCAGGATTTGAATCTTCTTTCGGAGAATCTGTGAGGGACACTCATGCTTCAGGGATCCATGGCGACACTGCGGTTGGCCCAGCAGCAGTAGAGAGCTGTCATTCAGAGGCCACTATTGTGGGCCCAATGAGATTTTTGAGGGCGCCTCAAGGCTTCGAGATGGAGGAGGAGTCTACTTCCTCGCGGCGTCGTAGGTCTAGGAGGGTGGATCCCTCGCTTCATCGAGTCGCCAAGGCTGTGGAGGACATGGAGGTCTGTGTGCACGCTACCGCAAGCGCAGTTGAGCGGGCTCAGGTCCACGCAGCGCACTTTGAATGGGAGTGGTCAGAATCTAAGGTAAGTTCCTCGAGGCTTGTTGGCACCAATGTGCAGGCCCGGGATCGCATACTGGATATGTAGGAGGATCTCGAGCAACTATGGGTGCAATTCGGAGAGAAGAGCGCGTGGCTTGGGATCGAGTTGAGGTTGATGTTCTCGCCGGAGGATGTTGGTCCTGCACTGGGAAGGAGCTTCTAGACGGCATCCATCTCAATCGGAGATTACACTCGCTGGAGGATCCAAATTTTTGTATCGGCATCCTGACTCTCAAAAATCCAGCGCCCCAACGCGTGCAAACCTGATGGAGTACATGTCCCCAGATCCTTCTAGGCCCGAAGGGGGTCGTTAGTTGTACTTTGTGGCCATACGCTGCTGTAAAAAAGAGTTATTAATGAATCACATAATAAAACTTTATACTTAGCTATGCCGTTTATTTTTCGTCGCTTACTGTGCTTGAATGGTCTATTATTTCTCACACACGCTTGCCTTAGAAATCTTTCCACCGTTGCCCCTGGCAGTCAGGATTTCCACATTAAATGCTGGTGTGACAGTCAGGATTTTGGCAGGCGGCTAAGGTGATGTTGATCTACAGTCTAGCACGGGCCATGATTGGCTATTTCTCGGGACTCGCAACGCTCCTACTGAGCGGGTACGTGGCCTGACCATTAAGCAAA
This sequence comes from Nepenthes mirabilis, assembly GCA_025585075.1. NCBI lineage: Eukaryota > Viridiplantae > Streptophyta > Magnoliopsida > Caryophyllales > Nepenthaceae > Nepenthes > Nepenthes mirabilis. Next base: position 10,289 of record JAODPA010000654.1, on the reverse strand, counting down.
GGCATCATTTGAGTTTTCCCGTACGCTAACACCCCGTTGCCTATTTAAGCGACCCTTCGATGAAATCTCCTCTTTTACGCTTCCTTGCACTAAAGGCTTTTGGCTTTTTTCAGAGAGAGGGAGAGATGGCAAAAAAGAAAGGATCCGCTTCTCCTTCCCGAGTTTCTCGTGTTGTTCATCATGGGATTAATAACACTGGGTCCATCCTGACGGCAAGTGCCATTGCTGCCCTAATGATGGACTACGGGATCCCCAGCGACTAGGCCTACCATGCTTTTGGCTCCACCGGTAGAGCCAATGCCCCTCCAGAAGATTTCATCTCCGCTTATGACCACCATGTGAAGGGTGGGCTATGCTACCCCATGGTGTGCGATTTGTACACACTTGTCGAAGAGTTGCAAATTCCTGTTGCGAGGCTTCATCTAAATGCTATCCATTATTTAGTTACCTTGTACGTTTTCGGCCGCCTTCATTCTTGCATGTTCGATGTGAAGGCGGCGAAGGTTATCTTCCGCTTTTCTGAGCCCGAAGACTGGATTTTAATGTCTCCCCGAGTTGGCTTTCACTTTTGGGATACTAACCCTGACTCGGTAAAGAATTAGAAGAACCAATTCTTCTTCCAGCAGGAGCCTTTGGACTCAGAACTCTCCAACAAGTGGGGTCCAATCCCATAGTATTTTTGCAAGGGAGTGGCTACCGAAGAGAAGAGCGACTCGGCGAAACTCATCGCAGCGATCCGCTCAGAGATGGAGACGTTTTCCATCTAGGGTCATTATCTGACCTCTCACATTTTCGAGGCCGCAAGGTGGGGGCTAGAGTCTTGATGGGCAATCGCCGGCCCAAAGAAGAAGAAATCTGATGCCCTTGTGCTCCAAGAGCCATTAGGGAAACTTCCAGAGGAAAGTGTCTTGTTGTTGGAGACCTCGTCAGACGAGGAGGAGGAGGTTGAGAGAAGCCGGTGACACCTCCACCCAGAGGTCGCAAATATAGGTAGCGGAGTCTACTACACTTGATGCGTGTCCTTCTCCGGAGTAGGTGTCAGGCCCAAAGCCGCAGGAAGGGACGATCGAACACTCGCCAATACCCGCTATGGTGCTAGCTGAGTACGGAGTTCCCATGGTGGAGCTTCATTCTGGAGGAAAATCCCCCACAGGTCCTTTTGTTGATCAGGAGTGGTCGGAGGCAGCCACTGAGGGCGGGCCGATAGTGGAGGTCGACGCGCCTAAGTCAGGAGAGACGGAGGAGGCTGGCATTCCAGAGCCTATGCCAGGGCCACCTCAGGCTTTGGAGCTCATGGGATCGCTTGACAGTGTCCCAAGAGTTGCGCATCCAAGAGGGCGCTGCCGCTATAGAGAAAGCAAAAGTTAGATAGGCTGCTAGTTCACCTGGTGCTGACCTGGCCCCGGAGACGATTGCGGTGGAGGTGGTTCAGGAGCCGGAGCCCCCAAGCGTTTCCTCACTGCGTACGACTCCGGATGCTCCTCATTCCACAGAAGTTGCTGCTGGGGACTTAGAGCCCCCAAACTGGCTAACATCAAGAGGCGGGCCTAGTCACATGGCCGCATTCTTTACTGGGGTGCGATTGCCTTGGTCATTACATTTTTCTACATTCTTTACTGGTGTGCGATTGCCTTGGTCATTACATTTTTCTACATACTGAAACTCTAAAATTTATTAACTTCTTGTTCACTCTTGCAGGTCCCTTAGGGGTTCAGCTTCCTCGATATGGTGCATGCTCAATTGCTCGACTTCTTTCTCCAGGTTAGGGAGAGTCCAGGCAAGAGACGGCACAACACGCGAGAGCTGAGACCACCATGCTCAGGGATGAGAACGAGCTGCTGAAGGAACAAGTTGGGCAGCTATCGTAGGAGGGCGAACAATTGAGGGAGGAGAATAGGTGGCTGATGGAGGAAGGCGAACAACTGAGGGAGGAGAATAGGTGACTAGTGGACGAAGGCAAACGGCTTATGGAGGAGGCTGGGCAGCTGAGGCAGGAGCTCGAGCAGCGGAGGGGGTGGACCTCCATCATGGCGGATGATATATCTTGCCTCATCACTAACCTCAGGCTGCAGCTCACTCCAGAAGAAGTGCACCTCGCACTCGTCGCTAGATTTTGGGATGGTATCTGCCTGTGTCGTCGGATCGTCTCCATTCGCTTCTAGGCATCTCCATGGGCATTTTACATCCAGGGAACACCGGAGTTCCCAACAGCTCAAATTTGAGAGACTTCTTGGGAGAGGATGGGTCGTTTGACTTGTAGGATAAGAATACCTCTTGTATTTTTCGTTGTATGGTGCCGCGCTGTAATGTCGCACACCCTCGATAAATGAAAGGCAATCATTTTTTGTTGCACCTAGCGTCTTCGGCTACATGATGCAACTTTTTGAATCTTTGTTCATGTATTAGAGGCCAAGTTGTGAAGCTATTGTCACCAAGCTCCAATCCGGTGTCTTCTTGTGCTGTACTCGTCCTTCGTCAGAGGATATCATCGCATCTTGCGTGTTTAGTGGGAAGTTCGGTCCAATAGAGTGGACATTTGTCACTAGCGCCGTGGAGCCACGTTAACTGTCAGTTGGGTTTTCAGGCCACAGCAATCGAATTTCGGGTCCAGACCTTTTCGCACAGGATACCTATTTTAGGTGCTCAACCCCGCTCAAGGCGTCGTCACTCTTGTGTGCACGGTCTTAGCCCATGAACATCGTAAACTGAGGGTACTCTCTCTTTCAAAAGAAGGTCGCCGTACTCCTACAATTCTTGCCCCCTAAGGTTTTAGTGCCCGTACGTTAAGAACTTCAAAAGCCCCCAGGCCAGACACTTTAACAGCCTAAGTCACTTGGTATGAAACCAAGGTTTTCAGGGCCACACGAGCCCTTCGGCGCGGAACCACGATTTGAGTATGACCACTTTCAGGTCGTTTGGCATAAGGCCAGGTTGGTGGCCCACTTAAGGTCCTTTTGACATGGAATCGAAGTCTGAGTACGGCTGCTTTCGGGCCACTTGATGTGGGGTCGAGGTCAGGTATGGCTGCTTTTGGGACGCTCGACACGGGGTTGAGTTATGGGTATGGCTGCTTTTGGGCCGCTTGATGTGAGGTCGTGGCTCGGATATGGCCGCTTTTGGGCCACTCGGTGAGAAGCCAAGGTTTTGGGGCTGCTTTGGGCCACTCGACGTGGGGTCGAGGTTCGGATATGGCTGCTTTCAGGCCACTCAGAGCGGAGCCAAGACTTTGGTTTACAGACGGATGAGGATCCGCCCAATTTAGGGCAGTCTAGGTTGTTTTGTTTTTGAAATGTCATCCATGCAAAACTCATATAAATGGACACACAAAATAACAAAAATAATCAATTTTACTAAATGAGAACACACAATACATGTACAAGCATTCTGCATAGTGTACGTGCATGCCTTATCTGGGCCAGTTTTGCTCTACTGATAATATTTTCTGAGGTTAGCAGCGTTCCAGGTCATCAGAACCAACTTGCCGTCCTGGGTGCGTAACTTGTACGCTCCATTCCGGAGGATTGCTGAGACGAGGAATAGGCCCTCTCAACCCGGGGAGAGCTTGTTCCTACTAGCGGCCTTTCCCGTGGCCTCTACACTCCGAAGGACCAGGTCTCTAACCTCAAGCGGGTATGCCTTCACCCGATTGTTATAGTACCGTGTAATATACTGCTAGTAGACTGCAGTCCTCAATCGGGCCACGTCGCGAACTTTCGGGAGCAAGTTAAGGCATTCCCTAAGTCTCTGGGAGTTGGTGGCTAGATTGAAGTATTCGACCCGCAGGCAAGGAAGTCTCTCTTCAATGGGGATAACCGCTTCAGCTCCATAGCAGAGGTTAAAGGACGTCTCTCTCATTGGTTCCAGCGGGATTGTTTGATATGACGAGAGCATGGAAGGCAACTCATCGACCTAGGAGCCCCCTGCGTCCTCCAGTTTGGTCTTTAATCCGTGTAACAGCGTGCGGTTGGTGATTCCAACCTATCCGTTTGCCTAAGGGTACGCTACAGACATATGAACAACCTGATGAGCAAACTCGCACGGTTGGTGAACCATTTACCAGTGAATTGGGTTTCATTGTCAATCACTACGACCTCGGGAATTCCAAAACAACAAATGATGTTCTAGCGGAGGAACTCCGTTGCATTCTGCTCCATGATCTGTGCCAGAGGAACTGCCTCCACCCATTTGGTAAAGTAATCAATGCCGACAATAAGGAACTTCCTTTGTCTAGAGGCCAGAGGTAGTGGTCCAAGGATATCCAACCCCTATTGCACGAACTATCATGGAGATTGAAGGCTATGCAGCTCTATGCAAGGCTGAGGGGTTGCGGTCCCGTGAACCTGATAGCTTTCGCACTTCTTCATGAATTCCATAGCATCCTGCTTCATCGTGGGTCAGAAAAGTCATTACCGTATGATCTTAAATGCGAGGTTTTTCCCTCTGATGTGCGAACTGCATATGCCGAGGTGGACTTTGCTTAGTGTGTACTCAGCCTCCTCGGGAACTAGACATTTTAAGTAGGGAGTGGAATACCCGCGCCTGTATAGCTCACCATCAAGGATTGCATACCAGCCTGCTAGCTTTTTGATCCGCTTGGCCTCGTTGGCGATCGTAGGAAGCATGTCGTCTGCCAGATACCTATAGTACTGAGTCATCCAATTGTCACCTTCGTCAATCTGTAGTACTTCCTGGTCCAAATTGTCCACATTGGGCGCGGCTAGGATTTCCTACAGGACCTGGGCGTACTGCTCTGCAGATCTTACAAGTGCATCCCTAGCCGACTGGCCAGCTTTCTAGTTTTCAGATCTGGGTACATGTTCGATCTTGAAACGCTCGAATGCCTAGATCTGGGCTTTTGCTCTTCCTAAGTACTTCGCGAGCTGAGGGTTTGATGCCTCGAAGACTCCATGGATTTGATTAGCCACGAGCTCCGAGTCACTCCGCACGACCAGTGACTTGGCTGAACATTCCTTTGCTAGATGAAATCCTGCAAGAAGTGTTTCATATTCTGCCACGTTATTAGTGGCAGGTTAGGTCAGCACAACAGACCACTTGATCTCTGTACCGTCGAGAGTTCTAAACATGACTCCAACTCCGCTGCCTGTTTGGGTACATAATCTGTCCACATTCAGGATCCATGATGGAATGCCCAGCGCACCCAAGCTCTTCGGGCTGTGTGGGTTATCTAGAGCTCGGGTTGCCACCTCAACGATGAAGTCTGTCAGAGCTTGGCCCTTAAGAGCCGGTCATGGTCGGAACTCCACATTTAACTCTCCCAATTTTACAGCCCACTTGACCAACTGCCTGGAGATCTCTTTTATCTGTAGGATCGACTTCAAGGGTTGATCCGTTAGGATGATGACCCAGTGTGCTTGAAATTAGGGCCTTAGCTTCCGCGCTGAATAAATGAGGGTCGGCGCAATCCTCTACGCATGTGGGTAGCAAGCCTCCACGTCCGTCAATACCTTACTCACGTAGTACACAGGTCGTTGTGCGCCCTCGTGCTCTCTGACAAGCACTGAGCTAAGTGCCGTGTCCTACGTGGCCAGGTAGAGATACAGGTCCTCGTCTGCGGATGGTGAACTCAAAAGAGGTGGGCTGACGATATATGTCTTTAGCTGTTGAAATGCTTCATCGCACTCATCCATCTACTAAAATCCGAACGCTTTGGTCTCTCTGAGCGCCTTGAAGAAGGGCAAGTACTTCTCCACGAACTTAGCTAGGAACCGCGAGAGGGCTGCTAGCCATCACGTGAGCTTCTATACTTCCTTCACGGTTCACGGATGATTCATGTCAAGGATGGCCCTGATATTCTCCAGGTTGGCTTTTATGCCACGCTGGGACACAATAAAGGCTAAAAACTTTTCGGAGATCATCTCGAACGCACATTTGGCTAGATTGAGCTTCATCCTATGATCGCAGAGTACCTGGAAGGTCTCCCCCAAATCACGAACATGATCGTTGGCTAGTCGGCTTTTTACGAGCATGTCGTCAACATATACCTACATGTTCCTTCCGAGATGGGCCTCGAACATCTTGTTCACGAGGCACTGATAGGCTGTCCCAGTGTTTTTGAGGCCGAAGGGCATTACCTTATAGCAGCACGTTCCTTGGTCGGTCATAAAGGAGGTGTGTTCCTCAACATTCAGGTCCATCCTGATCTGGTTGTAGCTTGAGCAGGCATCCATGAAGCTCAGAAGCTCATGCCCGGACGTAGAATTTACCAGTTGATCAATTCGAGAGAGTAGAAAGCTATCTTTAGGACAGGCTTTGTTCACATTGGTGAAGTCCACGCACATCCACCACTTGTCGTTGCTCTTCTTCACGAGCACGAGGTTGGATAGCCAGTCCAGATACTGGACCTCTCTAATGATTCTGGCATCTAGCAGTCTTTTCACCTCCCCCCTTATAGCTATTAGTTGCTCGACGAAGTGGCTCCTGCACTTTTGCCTAACGGGCTTATGACTGGAATTGAGACCCAACTTGTGGACCATTACTCCTGTCGGTATCCCAAGCATGTCGACAGGGACCCACACGAACACGTCGAAGTTCTTTCAGAGAAAGCTAATTAGTCGATCGCGGTTGGCTGCAGTGAGAGAGCTGCCGATATGTATGCACTTCTCTGGCTCAACAGGGTCTAGAGGTATCACTTCAGTTGCTTCTTCTGATTGGGCTTACTGTAGCGTAACTTCATCACGGAGGTCCAAGTCTCTGTCCACGAGGTCTGGTGCCGCTGGAGCGACTTAGGATAGGTAGTACGTCCGTCCCATCACCTAATCACTGAGTACCTCTCCTACACCGTATGGGGTTGGAAACTTCATCTTTAAATGAGGGATCGAAGTAACAGCCCCGAAAGCCGTGAGGAATGGTTTACCTAGGATGGCGTTGTAGACGGATGATAGATCGACAACAATGGATGTTATCTCTTGCATTGCAATATGTGGATAGGTTCCCATCGTGACCTCTAGCTGAACGACCCCCTGTACAGGTATAGATTTGTTATCCAGACCATATAGAGGGCCATCGGTCGCTTTTATCTGGCTTCTTCTCAATCTAAGCTTAAAGAAGGCAATAAGATACAGTAAATTCTGATAACTTTTATTATCAACAAAGATTTGTTTCAATTGGTAATCAACCGTGGATGCTGGCTTACTCTCGTAGCCTGAAGGAGGCTGACGAGTTTGGTTTGGGCGCACATTCAAGAGCTGTGACTTCAGGAGTGCGAGTCTCAGTACCTAATGCCAAGCTATATTTTCAAGAATAGGGAATCCAATCCCCTCTCTTGTGAAAGGAAAGGAAATTTATAGACTCCTTGGCTTGGAGCTTTGGGTGCAAAAATCTTTCCTACAGGGATTTGTCGGGCCTTGCCCAGTGGTGCTCGCCGGTGTATCAGTTATCGCCTTATGGTGGTGAAGAGACCATCGTGCATCGTAGGCCACGCTTGGTCTACCTCTTGCGTTAGGATTGGTTGGAGAACTGCAGACAGTGGTGCGAGTCGCGGTTGGTATCGTTGACCTTCTCTTCATTTGTTCGTTTCCTCTGTGCTATACCTGCCCCTGCAACCACATTAATAGGCTACAAGTGACGCTGATTGGTTGCAAGTACCGAGCTCCCATGTAGGTAGTTTTGAATATTGGGCCGAGATGGGCCTTGCGTTCTTCTAGGCTACCGCCTGGATTGGGCCTTACTGGTACTGGACCCAACACTCACAATAATCTTAAACCAAATCAACCGTTATTTGGACCTATGGGTATGATCATCTATGCACTCTGTCTCCCATAAATAAGGAACTTGCTCACTATATTCTTTCACTCGCGGATTTCAGTGCAGCCCTTAAGTTTAGTTCATAAATTAAGACATCCGAGTATGTTAGTTTTTTGTTCGATTATCTCATGATGATTCCCATTAAAATACAAATAAGGTTAAGTCATTTACGAACAAAGCCTCTTTCTGTCGGTGGAAGAGAAAGTCACATAGTTTTTCCATTGGAAACAAAGTTTTCCCGTTAAGAGTGGCAACACAAATCACATATCCAAATCAAATTACATATGGAATCACAGAGGTGGTGACCTCTTCCCCACCAGCATGCATGTGTAGTAATACATTGCCTATGCAGGTTTCATACTTATTTCCATATAAATATGCTGATACTAAACATACATGGTCTCAAATATTTATATCGATTTTCAGAGAAGTATAAAACTCTCCAAAATCACAAAGCCTGAGCAAAACCTCAGATTGACTATAAATATGGTATGTATGTTAACATGAAACAAATAGTGTGAATAAAAATAATATATATGTATATAAAACCTCAAAAATATAAGCATATATTTTTAGACAAGACCTTAAACCAAGCAAATTTGACAAAAAGATACCCCAATCCACCCGAACTCTAACTTCCATCTCTTCTTTCTCCCCCTCTCTCCTCTATGCTTTTCTCCGGCACATCTGATGAAACAGTGCCCCACACTTGCTTATAAAGCCAATTTGGCACTTGAGTGCTATATTAGGTGCGTCTCAGGCACCACAAAATTTTTTTTGACGCTCAAGCGCAACCCTCGGGTGCTCGCTCACTTGAATTGACACTCAAGCGCCACACTACTAGTCCGATTTTTTTTAAAAAAATTCATAATATATAATTACTACAAACACATCCAGTTAACCTAAAATCATAATTAATATTAATATAAGTCAGATGAAGATCTAGGTGTTACAATTGTGCCCTTTATATAAAAAGTTTGTCCTCAAAATTTACGTACCACAATATTCAAACAGATGGAGATACTTCTCTCGGACATCATCTTCAGGTTCCCAAGTTGTCTCCTCAACTGAATGATTTTTTCATACTATCTTGACCAATTGAATCATCTTGTTCCTCAACATTTGATTCTTTGTATCACAAATCTGAAATGGAACTTCCATATATGGCAAATTTTTATCAATATGTAGCAACTCAAATTTAATCACATGCAAAGGATCATATACATATTTACTCAATATCGACACATAAAATAGGTCGTGATAACAACCAAACTTGGAGGTAAAGCCAATTTGTAGATCATCTCTTTGACTCACTGCAACACCTCAAAAGGTCTAATGAACCTCATCTTTAATTTACCCTTCACTCCACATTTCAAAAATCTATTCCTTGGAGAGACCTTTAAAAATTCATAGTTGCCGACATCGAACCTCAAATTTGATCTCCTCTTATAAGCATATCTTTTCTAGTGACTCTGAGCCTTAACCGGCCGATTTTTAATGATCTTAATCAGGGCCCAATAATCTACAATCGCTGATCTCTTCCCAATTAATAGGAGACCTACATCTCCATACATACAAAACCTCAAAATAGGTCATCCCAATATTCAACTAATAACTATTATTATACGTGAACTTGACAAGCGGCAAATAATTATCCTAATTTTCTTTCATCTCTAAAACCAATACCCTCAATTTATCCTCCAAAATTTGAATAGTCATTTCTAATTAACCATCTGTTTGTGGATAAAACGCAATACTGAATTTCAGTTTGGTACCCAACTCTTTATACAGATTTTTCCAAAATTTTAATACCAATCTCAGAATAAGGTCGAAAGCTATCAAAATTGAAAAACCATAAAACCTCATAATCTCATTGATATATGGACAGGCCAACTTGTCCATCCAATACGTCATTCGGACTACTAAGAAATGAGCAAGCATTGTCAATCTATCATCAATTACCCAAATAGTATGCAAATTCCTCACCATCATAGGTAACCCCGTAACAATGTCCATCATTATACACTCCCATTTTCAGTTGAGTATGGCCATCTATGTATTCTGTCCCCCATAAATAAGAAATTTGCTCACTATATTTTGACATTTGCGATTTTGGGTGTAGCTCTCAAGTATTGTACACACATTAGAATGTCCGAGTATATTAATTTTTCATTCAATAACCTTACAATAGTTCTCATTAATATACAAATAGGGTAGGTCATCTACAAATAAAGCCTCTTTCTACCAATAGAAGAAAGAGTCACATAATTTTTTCATCGAAAAAAAAGTTTCCTAGTTGTGAGATGCACCACAAATCACTTCCAAATTGAATCATATATTGAATCACAAAAGTAGTGACCCCATGCCCAACAGAATGCAAGTGTACCAATGCACAGTTTATACAAGTTTCGTACACATTTTTATATAAATATATAGATACTAAGTATTTACAGTCTTAGATATTTATACTAGTCTCCTAAAAACACAAAACCCAAGATCGACTAATAAATATGATAAACATGTTC
>JAODPA010000643.1:0-14256 GCA_025585075.1 Nepenthes mirabilis | reverse complement strand
TATTATTATTATTATTATTATTACGGGAATGCTTCATCCTCGAATAATATTTCGTCTGTTCCCGTTTTATGAGTTCCATGGGGCATTCCTGCCCACTATTCTAGCGCGGTCTAAGGAGCTTGGAAGGTCTCGATACTTACTGGAGTGGAAAATCTGACAAGGACTCTAGGCACGGGGTGGTTATCGATGTTTCACGTAGCCTTTTTTCTGATCCTTCACATCTGGTGCTAGAGATTGATGTCGGAGTGGAAGCCCCTAGCTTTTGACGACTATGTCGTGCGCACAAAGCCTGGAGTATTTCAGATGTATTATCCGTGCGAGTATTGATCTCTTGCATGAAAAATACCTACAGATTTCTTCAAGGGTATTCACAGAATCATTAGGAGTGGCGAGAGCGTCACTGGGCTTTGGCTTGGCTCTCCAACTTCTCCTTACTAGGCAATTGCAGAAGACAGGAAGTTGCCCCCAATCCCTAACCGTTAACGCGCCAAGGGCTGGGTGAGTACTGTCATCATTGTCCAGGAAGTCGTCTGATTTCTCTGGTCAAAATGTTGGCTAGAGAAGGAGCATTTAGTGCATCAGTTTTGTTTTTATAGTTTTTAGTGGTAAAACTGGCCTTTTGACTACTTCCTACAGACGCCGCCAATGTTGCGTACCAAGAATTTGGGTTGTCCTTTGGATTGGGGGCCATGAATCAGATCTTTGTATTTGTTGATCCGATACGGATCCAGTCTCCATAACTTTGAACTTGAACCCTATATAACACAATTGAAAACGAGAAGTCAAAGGACGGCGGAAGTTGCTCCCACTATAAATCCTCCGATACTCAAGTCAGAAATCCTTTTTCATAAAGAAAAAGATATAGTATACTTTGAATAAAATGTACGTGAAGGATTATAATGGGGATTATGTATTTGGCACATCCAATATAATGGCAATTTAGATAGACAATGTCCTAGAGGTTATCATTTATTCGGTTGGAGGATTTTATGATAGATCTTATGGAAGGAGAGTCCTCTCATGCCAGGCTTCCTAGTTCTCCTCTCTTTCCCCTTCTTCTTTTTGCTCTCAGGAGCCCCCCTTTTTCTGTTAGGATGAGGGTCTTTATATAGTTGGAGGATGGTCATTCTTATCCATAGTTAACCACTGGTGATAACCGCCCGTGGATTGGATGAAGCGGTTGAGCCTTATCCATAGTCAACCCCCAGTAATAATTGCCCGTTGATTAGATAAAGTGGTTGAACCTTTTTCTTAGGTCGGGTTTACCGAACCCATCAATAATATATATCTTCAAAATATTTATAATTTGAGATTTTTCAGACAATAAATAAATATAATAACAATATGAAAAGTTATCAATAAAAGTAATAAAATATTTTTCTTCTCCTAAAAATGGAGAAACAAAAGGCCCACAAATATCTATATAGATAATCTCTAACATTATAGCACCCTTCTTTGTCTATTTGATATGTTTTCCTTTAGTACAATCTATACATAAATCAAAATCAGAGAAGTCAAGGGTAGGCAAAATCCCTTCTTTCACTAATCTTTTTATATGATCTTCAAATATATAACCCAATCTTTTGTGTCACAAGAAAGAAAAGTTTTTATTCATATATTTACGTTTTGTTTCCACATTATGTTGCAGGTTTATAAAAGTCTCAACAAAATTTTGGTCAAGATTTATTTTGTAGAGGCTATCAGAAGGAGTTTTCGAATCAAAGAAGGTTTCATTTTTGTACATCCTTACTCTTTTCTTTTTAAACTTTAAAAAATAGCCTTAAACATCAACTTTTGAACTAGAAATAAGATTTCTAGAAATTAAAGGTATATAAAGTGCTACTAACAAATCTAAATTCATTTCAGTGTCAAAAAATAAATGAAAAGCTTTCACAGTAAAAACAAAAACTTTTACACCATGTTCCAATATAGTAAAATTTTTACTTTGGTTTAGGATTTGGGTTGTAAGGAATCCTTATATCAATTCAGAAATATAAATGTTAGACCATGAATCAAACCATCAGGTATTAAAAGAACTTCAATTAGGTTTGATTTAAAGTAAAAATAAGCTAAAGGCTCACTTTTCGTTTAGAACCAAACTTTTTTTTATTTTCGTATATGCTTACTCTTTTATTTTAAAATTTTCAAGAATAACCTTGAACAACAAGTTTGGAAATGAAAATAAGATTTTTAGAAATTGAAGATATATAAAGTGTTTCTAACAAATTTAAATACATTTTAATATCAAGAAATAAACAAAAAGTTTCAACAGTAGAAATAGAAACTTTGCCACTATTTTCTATGACAATAAAATTTTCACTTTGGTTTAGGATTTGGATTGTAAGGATTCCACACATCGATTTTAAAATATAAATATTAGAGCCTGAATCAAACCACCAGATATTAAAAGGACCTTAAATTGGGTTTGATTCAAAATAAATATTAGCCAAAGGCTCACCTTTCTTTTCAAACCAAGCCTTTCTTTTATAACAATCTTTCTTAAAATATCCCACCTTTTTATAAAATTGATACCTTGTATTGCTTCCCTTCTTTTGAGTCTCAAAATGGGGCTTCTTTTTCTTTGATGATTCATCCTTAATGCTCTCTCTCTTTCTCTTCTTCTTTCCTTTACCACCATAATCTATGAAATTTATTGAACGAATTCTTTATTATTTGAGTCTTGCCTCCTCTTGAACTAATATGCTTCATAATTTATTGACATTCTATTTATTTTTAATAGTACTATAATAAATTTAAAAATTAAGGAAGAAGAGAATTCATTAGAAACTGAATAATGAAAGATTCATTCACATCTATATTAAGGACTTTAAGTTTGGAAGACAAATTGGTCATCTCAAGAATGTGTTCATGCATTCCTTGAATACCATCAAATTTTATGCTGATAAGTTTTGTCATAGTGTTCCAATAAGAGACTTATCCATAAACCAAAAATAATTTTCAATAGTTTTTAATAAATCTTTAACATTTTTAATTTCAAGAAGTGTAGACTTAATATTTGTGACGGAACGGATAGTTTTTTTTCTCCTCAGAGTCTTCCGTCATTACAGAACATTGAAACCTAAGCCCAATCACAACTTAAAGTTCCAGGAAAAATAGATAGAGTCTCCCCTAAAATTGGGCTAAATAAAAATATAAATCCTACTTAAAACCTGTAAACATATAGAATAATATCATCATATCCATTAACAGGTACTCTCATTTCAGACACAGGATCACAAACGCCGTATAATTCTCTACGGCTTACATTTTACATTTTCTATCCACTATACTAACAGTTCAGAATTGAGATTTCATCTAAAACCTGTATAGAGTCTAGAAAACATATAGCGGAAGTAGAACTATAAACTTGTGAAAGTATAATTTTCTATTTCATCATATGCATCACATATATTTTATATACAAGAATCCATATGCATAAGATCCATGTACAAAATCATATATCAAAAATTAGGTCTTTACAATTCAACTTTCTCTTTTTAAGATCTGTAAAATACTTCAAATCTTTCAAGGTCTTCAGACTAAGCTTTAGCTATTCCTTCTCATCTGGTACAAGTTCTATCGTCTCATTTGAAAGGGAAAAAAATAGTAAAATAATGAGTCGAAACCCAACAAGGTACATACAAGCATGCAGTAAAACTTTCATGCAGAATAGAATGTAGTAAAATAGATACAGTTGCACATTAGAGTATAAATACTATAAAACAGTGATTTATAAAAATTATAGTAGAATATAAATGCAGAAAATTAAAGAACTGTCAGGAAACAGAAACATATATATATCACGAGAAAAGTATAATCCAATAATAATCAGGCTTCAGAAATCATTAACCAGTAAACATAAATCAAAAGTCAGAAGTCGATATAGAATCTATGAATTACAGAAAATCTCATTTTCTATCGGTAAATGACCCAGCTAGTAGACCCTACTAGCAGATAGGGTGAATAATCGATGATAGATCGTGTTCACTCCACACAATTCAATTCCAGAAGTAGGAATAGGAGATCCCTTCTCATGGGGTTCAGGACAAGGGTGCCAGCCAGTGACAGTAACTATCCTCTAGGTAATGCCTGAGGAAGGGCGAACCATGTGTAACTCCATGGACTGAGTTATCCTCGATTACCATCATAATATTCTAACGCATGTCAGAGAATCTAACCTAACTGTATATTAGTCCCGGGTCTTAATTAACAGTATCAAAAATATCTTTCTTAACTTATATCTGATTAGGTTTTAGAATTCAGTCAGAAATATCACTGTTAACCCTTCAGTTTAGTTTCAGAAATTCACATATTAACTTTTGCATAACAATAATTTTGGATTAAAATAGTTAAATCCCTTCATTTTCGTACTTAGGGTTTAGCCAAAACTTTCGGATAATAAACGAATACTAAACATATGTATTTACACAAAATCTAAGGTATATTTACCAATATATACTAGTAAATACAAAATCTGTTCAATTAATCAGGAGAAACAGGCATTATTTACAGTAAACATGTAGAATCATATATTTAAAGTATAAATACCATTGTTGAGATATTAAAATGCTGTAAAAACAGTAAATAACGTCTGAAATATACTTGCCTAAGCTCGATCTACAGTTATCCTTACTCTGATTAGAGCTGGATGGAAGATTTCTCCCCTTCCTTTTCTCTTCCTCTCCTTCCCCTCTTCTCTCCTTTGTTCTCTGTTGGCTATTGAGAGAAAAGAAGCCCCAAATCCCTTTAAAACACGAAGGAGAAAGAGGTCACATGCAGGACCATATGACCGATGGTCGAGCGCAGATCAAGCGGTGCTCGAGCACCCGCTCTCACAAAATTGAGCTCGAGCAGTGTGCTCATAGCCGGGACTGCTCCTGCCTCACCTCAAGCGCACTCTTGAGCATAACTTTCACATTTTTGTGCTTGAGGGGCTCTCGAGCTGTGGTTAAGCGCCTTGCACTCCCTTGCCCCATTTCACCTCATTTAGTTTTGGTACCAAATTTTTTCACATTCTTAAACCTAAATAGGATTTTTATCCACATAATTAATCCATAGTTATCATGTTTTGGGATCGGGATCTCACATTCTCCCCCACTTAAAGAAATTTCGTCCTTGAAATTAAAGAGTTACATACCTCAAGAAAACAAGTGAGGATATTTACTTCGGATTTCCTCTTCGCACTCCGATGTGGCGTCCTCTGGTGAATGATTGCTCCAGAGTACTTTCACGAGGAGAATGGTCTTAGTGCACAACCTATGATTCTTTCGATACAGAATCTGTATCGGCTCCTCGGCTAGGATAAATCCTTATCAATAGTTAAGGGCTCGTGCTCAATCACGTGTGTTGGATCGTGGACATACTTTCGAAGTATCGATACATGAAATATATCATGTACGTCCGCTAGACTAGGTGGTAGCACCAACTGGTAAGCTACCTTCCTAATCCTTTCCAAAATCCCAAATGAACCAATGAACCGTGACTTCAGTTTTCCTTTTACTCTGAACCTGAACATTCCCTGGACGGTGAAATTTTTTAAAAAATAAAATCTCCCACCCTCAATTCTTTCCTCCACTGGTCTGCATAACTTTTCTGTCTACTTTAAACAACTCTCAAATTATTATAAATCGGTTTAATTTTCTTCGCAGTTTCTCTTATGATATTGGGGCCTACAATCCTCATATCTCTTGTCTCCTCCCAGTGGATTGACGATCTACATTTTCTCCCATACAATGCCTCAAAAGGTGCCATGCTGATGCTAGGCTGATAACTGTTATCATATGCAAATTCAGCCAGTACTAGATAATTGTCCCAAGTTCCTTTTATTTTCAACACCGAGAACCTTAACATATCCTTAAGAATTTGAATGATACGCTTCGATTGGCCATTAATTTGATGGTGATACGCAGTACTGAACTTTAACTCCATCCCCAACTCCTTATACAAACTCTCCCAAAATCTCGAGACGAAACGGGAATCCCTGAACCCTTTGGAATGATCAACACAAGGGCAGTAGTCAAACAACCTTTTAACTCCTGCAAACTCAGATCACATTCGTCAGTCCATTCAAATTTAGCCTCCTTTTTCAGTAGTTGAGTCAGAGGCATATCAATCTGTGAGAAGTTCTCTACAAAATGCCTGTAATAGCCTGTCATGCCTAGAAAGCTTCTAACCTTAGTCACAGACATTGGCCTACTCTAGTTTATAATAGCCTCCACCTTTGTTGGATCCACAGAAATACCACCATCAGAAATCATATGCCCCAAAAACATCACCTACTTTAGCCAAAACTCACATTTACTCAGTTTAGTATACAGTTTCTCCTCATAGAGCACTTAAAGTACCATCCTCAAGTGAGTCTCATGCTCCTCATGATCCTTTAAATATAGTAGAATATTATTAATAAATACCACCACGAATTTATCCAGATACACTCTGAACACCCTATTCATCAGATCCATAAATGCAGCAGGGGCATTCGTGAGGCCAAAAGGCATAACAAGGAACTCATAACGCATCCAAAAAGTAGTCTTAACCACATCTTCTGGCTTAATCCTCAATTGATAATAATCAAAACTCAAATCAATCTTCGAGAACACCTGAGATTCTTCTAATTAATCAAATAAATCGTCAATACGTGGCAACAAATACTTATGCTTAATCGTGATTTTGTTCAACTCACGATAATCAATACACAGCCGTAAAGATCCATCTTTCTTCCTTACAAACAACACCGCTGCTCCCCAAGGAGATACACTCGGCCTGATAAAGCCCTTATCTAACAATTCTTATATTTGCAACTTCAATTCTTTCAATTCAGTCAAGACTATACGATAAGGGGTCCTAAAAATTAGGCTAACTCTAGGAATAACTACAATCTCAAACTCAATTTTTTTATGTGGAGGTAATCCAGGCAATTCCTTCAGAAATACATCCTCAAAATTACGTACGACAAGGATATCCTTAGCCGGCACACTATGACTCCAAGTGGTGCAGGCATATGCCAGGTAAGCTTTACACCCACTTTTCATCAAATGCTTGGCATTCAAAGCAGAAAATAATACAGATACCTCCTTCTTTCTAATACCTTGAAAGACAAAGGGTCTCATCCCAGGAATATTAAAATAAACCCTTTTTAGAAAATAAACGATACTGGCGTGATATTTAGATAGCCAGTCCATTCTTAGAATTATATCAAAATTACCCATATTCAACAAGATCATATCCACAATCAAACATTTTTCATTCACCTCAACTACATAACCATGATACACAATATCAATAATCATAGAAGATCTAGTGGAAAATGACACAGACAATGCATAATCCAAAACACACGGAGCAGATACAATATAACATGTAAATTGTTGAGAAATAAAAGAGTGGGTAGATCCCGAATCGAATAATATAGAAGCAGAAACTCCACAAATAGAGAAGGTACCTTTCACAACATTCGAGGATGCCTCTGGATCCTAAACAGTCACCGTGAAAGCCTTAGCTATGGCAGTAGGCTTCTTTCCTTCTAGCCTCGGAGGAAATAGACAATCTTTCACCACGTGGCCATGCTGTCCACATCTAAAGCATGCTCCCGATGCCTTGTGACATGCTTGCCCCAGATGCTTCCTCCCACAGAAAGCATAATTAGCGGCTGATACTTAAGATCTAATCACTGACTAAGTTGGAATGATGCTCTTCCCTTTATCTACGATCCATGCCTTCTTGGACGGTCCAGAATATCCCACATTCGATCCAGCACTAAAACCCACCCGGCTAGCCATCCTCTTTGCATAAAACCTTTCCATCTCTACTTCCTTCTTATAAATCACTACCCTATCCAAAATAGCAATATAAGTCTGGAGCTTCAGGATCAACAGTGATTTTCTAATATCATCCCGCAGCCCTTACTGAAACTTTTTTACTTTTCTTAACTCGTCCTCCACATAAAAAGGTGTGAAATGAAACAACTCAGTAAACTTAACATCATACTCCATCACCGTTATATTCCCCTGTCTCAACCTCATGAACTCCTACTCCTTTTGATCTTGGAGGTTGGATGAAAATTTTTTTTTCATAAATACGTCATCGAACATCTCCGAAGTGATAGGATCATCAGGCACTCCAAATGCCTTCTTCTTGATACTCCACCAGCTATCAACTTCACCTTCCAGCTTGTATACTGTAAAGGTGATTTTCTCCAAATCAGTACACCAAATTACAGTAAATATCTTCTTCATCCTTTTAAGCCACACATCTGCTTCCGCTAGATCAGGCTTACCCAAGAATCCCGGTGCTCACTCTGTTGTAAATCTGTCATAAGTTATCAGAGCCGAATGTGCCGGAGCTGGCCAGGGTGGAGGGGCCAGAGCCATATGTCTTTGCTCTACAGATTTCACCACATTAGTCATTCTCTCTAGTAAATCCACATAAGCTGCCTCCTGATCATGGGGAATACTAGCACCACCACTGTTATTTTTTCGATTTCTTCTACTAGCCATCTTAAATCCTATAACTAAGAATAAACATAACATTATAAACCTCAAGAAATCACATTAAGGGAAGGGGTTATCAGTAGTTTAATGAAGTTAAAACCTGGCCTAAAGATCAACTTCCTAAACATCTTAGTTGCCTTAGTTTTCCCGACCTATCCTTACAGAAATTTAGACCTATGCTTTTGCTTTTAGATCGATCAATTCCTAAGGCATCTCATTTCTCTAATACCAATTATGACAGAATGGATATTTTTTTTCAGAGTTTTTTATTATTACAGAAAATAGAAACCTAAACCCAATCACAACCTAAAGTTCTAAGAGAAAACGGATAGAATCTCCCCTAAAACTGGACTAAATGGAAATACAAATCCTACTTATAACCTATAAACATACAAAATCATCATATCCATCAACAGGTACTCTCATTTCGAAAATAGGATCACAGACACTGTATAATTCCTTACAGCTTATATTTCATATTTTTTATCCACTATACTAATAGTTCAGAATTGAGATGCCATCTAGAACCTGTACAGACTCTAGAAAACATATAGTGAAAGTAGAACTATAAACCTATAGAAGCATAATTTCCTATTTCATCACATGCATCACATACATTCTATATACAAGAATCTATATGTATAAAATCCATATACAAAATCATATATCAAAAATTAAGTCTTCACAATTCAACTGTCTCTTTTTAAGATCTCTAAAATACTTCAAATCTCCCAAGGTCTTCAGACTAAGCTTTAGCTATTCCTTCTCATCTGGTTCAAGCTCTATCGTCTCATATGGAAGGAAAAAAATTATAAAATAGTGAGTCGAAACTCAACAAGGTATATATAAGCATATAGTAAAACTTTCATGCAAAACGGAATATAATAAAATAGATATAGTTGCATACTAAAGCATAAATACTATAAAACAGTGATTTACAGAAATTATAGCAGAATATAAAAGCAGAAGGTTACAGAACTATTAGGGAATAGACACATATATATATCACGAGAAAAGCATAATCCGATAATAATCAGGTTTCAGAAATCATTAATTAGTAAACATAAATCAGAAGTCAGAAGTCGATACAGAATCTATGAATCATAGAAAATCTCTTTTTCTATCGATAAAGGATCTAACCAGTAGACCCTACTAGTAAAGGGGATGAATAACCGATGATAGATTGTATTCACTCCACACAATACAAGACCAAAAATAGGAACAGGAGTTCCCTTCTCGTGGCATCTATCCCCTCTCATGGGGTTTAGGATGGGGTGTCGGCCAGTGCTGTAACTACCCTCTAGGTTAACACCATGAGGAAGAACAGACTACGTGTAACTCCATGGATAAAGTTATCCTTGATTACCATCATGGCGTTCTAAAGCATGCCGGAGAACCTAATTTGACTGTATATTAGTCTCGGATCCTAATCAATAGTATCAGAAATATTTTTCAATAACTTATATATGATTTTAGAATTCAGTCAGAAATATCATCATTAACCCTTCAGTTTGGCTTCAGAAATTCACAAAAATTTAACAATATAAATCCGTGTAAATTTTTTAAACATAACTCACATCATAGACAATATCTCATTACAGATTTACTTTTATATAACAGAAATTTTGGATTAAAATAATTAAATCCCTTCATTTTCGTACTTAGAATTTGGCCAAAACTTTCGGATGATAAACGAACACCAAACACATGTATTTACACAAAATTAAAGGTATATTTACTAGTATATACTAGTAAACACAAAATCTATCCGATTAATCAGGAGAAATATGTATTATTTACAGTAAATATATGAAGAACCATGGAGTTAAAACATAAATACCGTTTTTGAGATATTAAAATATTGTAAAAATAGTAAATAAAGTCCGAAATACACTTGCCTGAACTCGATCTACAGTTACCCTTACTCTGATCGAGACTGGATGGAAGATTTCTCTCCTTCCTTTTCTCTTCGTCTCCTTCCTCTCTTCTCTCCTTCATTCTCTATCAGTTGTTGAGGGAAAAGAAGCCCTAAATCCCTTTAAAACACGAAGGAGAAAGAGGTCACATGTGGGTCCATGTGACCGGCACTCAAGCACCGGTCGAGCGGTGCTCGAGCGCTCGCTCTAGCAAAATTATGCTCGAGTAGTGTGCTCATAGCCGGGACCGCTCCCGCCTCACTTAGGGCGCACCCTCGAACACAACTTTTACATTTTTGCACTCGAGGGGTGCTTGAACAGTAGTTGAGTGGCCTACGCTCCCTTGACCAATTTCGCCTCATTTAGCTTCAGTACCAAATTTTTCCACATTCTTAAGCCTAAATGTGATTTCTGTCCACATATTTAATCCATAATTATCATATTTTAGGATCGAAATCTCATAAAATTATTCTCCATGATTATTTTTATAAACATCATACTTATTCTGTTTGAGTTTTTCCATACTCTAAAATTGGACTTTTTCTCATTGCAGTTTGAACTAGTAATAGCAGCGGGCTTTTCTAATTGTTTTCTAATTGCAATGCAATATCAAGATCCAATAATGTAAGCTACCAGTTTTCAAAATATGATAATTAGGAGTAATTAAGTCAATATAAATGAATCGAGATCAAAGAACATTAGAGAAATTGGATTGAAAAGCCTAAGATCTAGAATTGACAAAATCGGGAATCGACATTGTAAACTTTGAAAAGTTAATCCGTAAATAAGATTCAAGTTTTAAATTATGATAATCGTAACATATTAAGCTAATATAATCAAAATTATGGTCCAACGATATGAAAAATTGGGTTAGAAGGGTCAAAATGGATCCCAAACAGCACGTCCACAAAGTACGCTCGTTGCAGGCTTGACCAGGGTTCGACCCATGCCTGAGGCACGACCATGGCATGAAAAATAGAATGCCGTGCTCGAGACATGCCCGGGGTGCATTGGTAGAATCGTGCGCTCGATGCACGCCCAATGCGCCTCAAGTGTGGATTTCTGGGTACTACAGCGCCCAACTGGCATTCGAGGTGCCAATCTGTATGTAAAAATGCATGAGGGCTATTTTTGCATCATTTTTCAGTGATCCAAGAGAGAGGAGAGAGAGAGAATGCAAAGGAGAAGAGAGAGAAGGTGGAGATTGAGGCTCTCGGGTTCAATTTCGGCATGGAGCTAGTTAAAGAAGTTGTAGATCGGGTTGAGCAAGTGCACTCATATGCTTTTCTCTCATTCGTTTCACTTTTTGTTCCCTTCTCTTCGGGTATTTTCGTCCTGATACCCATTCATGATTTTATTTCATGTTACCCATGACTTGAACATATATATATGTTGATTTCATATCCAATTTTTAAATTTTATATGGTATTTCATATATGAAACCCTAACCCATGCCCAAATACTTTTATCAATTTATTTTGAGATTTATGCATGAATTGGCTTTAGAAAATGAATACCCAAATCTTATATATGATTATTTATCAATTGAGTATCCGATTTGATAATTTTATACGGTTTTATGCGCATGAAAATCTTAACTCGTGCCCCATCATTTTTACCCACATAATTTAGGGTTTATGCATGATTTAGTTTTAAACCATAGCTTTGTGAACATTTTTATTTTGTTTATTAGTATTTCTTTGCATGAAAATTGTATACATTATTTTGTGTGTGTTCTAGAAATTATGTGGATCTTTTTATGAAGAAAATTGTTATCCAAAAGTTACAAAATTATGTTTGGATCATAGTGGTAAGAATTTACTAATTCTTCCTAAGCACTATGTCTATTCGTGCATGTATTTGGAATCCAATAAAGACTTAAGTCCCCAAATAAATGACAATGTGAATTTGTACTCAAGAAATATGGATTTGTGTAAGGCATAAGAAGAGAATCCACAATTTAATATGTTTTATGATCTGTTCCCCGGGAGAGAGAACTTTATGTTAGAATATGCTAGACTTTCCCTTAAGTTTAATTAATCACGTAACCTGAACCAAGGATTTATATTTCAAATGGTTGTATTCCCTGGCATATCTTCGAATATTACTGTGGTAGTACGATGACTACGTCTGGGGTATGGGGGACATGGTAGAATATATTTTATGGCCCTACATATCGAGCTAAAGGTATACCGCTCACTACGGGGTATTTGAATTGCACGGGTTTGTGCCTTAGAGTACGTGGAAGTAAATACATTCTTTTTCTCGTTCGACCTCACCGTTAGCTAGTAAGTCCTACTGGCCCTAGTCCTCAAAGATAAAGATATTTTTGCATAATTTGGAACCTAAAGAAATAAGAAATAAAATGAAAAAGATAAATATATTCTGAAAAGTGTATTTGATCATGTTTCATGTTTTTGCATCTATATTATACTATTGTTCCTTTCCTTTACTTTATTTTGAGTATATTGCTTACTATCTTTGATTATATTATGCCTTATTGAGTATTTAACTCAACCTTACTGTTTTTCTCCCTTCAGAAGAGTATGAGCTTATACTCAATGAGGTGGGATAGAGAATTAGATGTCGGCTAGGCATGAAGACTTGGAGAATGATCTTATAGACTTAGATTTTGTGATTTTTGTTATAGAAGAGCTCTTTTGTATATTTTGTGATGAATTTATATATTGATGCAGTTGTATGTTAATGATGTACATATAATTTAGTTTTCGCTGTACTTGATGTACGTAAATGCTTTCACAGGTTTCTATAGTTTATTTAGGTACCTAGTGGAATCTTATCTAAGCTGACATTGTAACACAAATTATAATGTCAGTTCCACATAATTATTGTGGCTATTTGGATCTTGTGTTGTAATTTGAGGATGTTTATTTATGCTGTATAGGAATTTTGTACGGGTCTATATTAGTTTGATGGCCGTTTTATAGCCGAAACTCTGTCGAGTTTCGATTAGGATTTTTGGGATTGTCATAGTTAGTATCAGAAAAAGAGATGCCTTATATTTGATCTGAATCTTATATGAAAGTTTATGTTAGAGTAAGGTAAATTGAATAAGTAGACTAAGGTGTAAGATGATTAAATTAGATTGGATAGTTCTAGTTATCCTAATTTAAATGATTTAGGCTAGAACTAAGACAAGATTTGTAATTAAGTTTGATTGTCTAGTTACGGTGTCCTAGTTAGTATCTTAATCAAGTTAAGTTAATTCACTTAGACTATGACTAAGTTAGGATCTATTAATTATGTTTGACTGCATAGTGTATAGTGTCCTGGTTAATATTCGAGTTGAATTGTAATCTAACCTATATCATCTTGTTTCAGAAAGATATTAGTAGCTGTCTCATGGTTCCTAGTCGAAAAATTGCACATGAAGGTGGCTAGTTGCGAGATTAAGAAGCAAAGTATATGAATTTGCTCGGAACGATGACGAGACTTGAAAGTCTTAGAGGATCTAATCCGGATGAGAATCCAGAGAAAGAAAAGTTGTTGGGGGATAACCTAAGGATTAATTTAGGTTGGCTCTGCTTCGAGGGCTAGGATTGGGGGATGCTTGAATAGCATGGTAAGTAAGACGGATGAGATTGAATCGATGGCTTTTTGGTATTAGCGAATCCAAGTATGTACCATCCCAAATATTTTCTTATTTTAAGGAAATGAAATTGATAAATTCGTTTTAATAATTATTCTTAATTACTTTTGGGTTTAAAATTTTACAGTTGGACTAATCTTTGGGCCTAATAAGTTTAGAAGATTTGGATCAATAGATTATGTTAAATTGTTAAGCTATTAACTTAAATTCAGATTAATTAGTGAGTTAGGTTAGGTTAATT
>JAODPA010000632.1:0-14258 GCA_025585075.1 Nepenthes mirabilis | reverse complement strand
AACCCATAATACACCAACCCGAGCCCACAACCCACTGAGTAGGTCCATCAACCAAGCTCCACCATTGAGTAGGCCCAACCTCTCGAGCCACAACCCAAACTCAAAACCCTAGCCACCACATCTTTCTTCTTCGCAATCCTAAAAGCTCCAACTGATACTTCTTCCTTACCTTTGATTTTTCATTCATCCAAGCAAGGAGCAATAGAATATATAAAATGGAAAGCAGCTAGAGTTGCTTTGTTTTATATATTACGAAGCAACCAAGCAATAGAATATATTACAAATCAACGCTCGTGCCTTTGAGATTTTGGCTATTAGCTAGAGTTGCTTTGTTTTATATGCCAATTGGATAAGTGGCCATGTTGATGTTTAGGCTAAAAGAGTGAGAGAGAGACCCATGTTATTTTAATAAGCAGCAATCATTTATTGGATTGGTGGGCCTATCATACAAGCCCAATGCTAAACTATCTCTTAGAAGCCTAAGTTGACACTAGCTTACGCCTGTGGTCCATCAAGACACGGTGTCCCTCGATTTAAATGCAATTGGTTCAAAATATTTTGCAATATTAGGTGCATTTTTTTTCATTTTATTTTTGGTAATATTTTTGCTATTCTCTAATAGAATTTAATTTAATCTAAGTATGCAATTTTATTCATTATCGAAAAAAATGCCCTTTACCTACTCCAATAATTTCATTACTCTACCAAACTTCTTTTGCCAAAAAAATAAAAATAAAAATAAAAACAAGGGCCCTTGTTTGACCTTGGTTTTTGATATTTGTATTACGTGCACTTGTGTAAAAGTTGTATTATTTCCTATAACATCATTGATCTAATCATGTATTCTAATCAGTTTGAAGAATTAAGTCAGTAGTTAACCCAATTAGTCACAAATCACCAATAATTACAAAATCACATCATGGTCATTCAACCTAACTTGGCCACTACCTGTCGAACAAATTTAGATCCAGCTAATCAAATTGTCATTTTAGGAGTAGGATCTCGATCATCAAATGCTAACAATTCTGATGTGCCCTGTAATAGGAACAACTGACGTAGGCAAGATAGTTGGGTACCTTATAGACAATTGCTAGCCTCGACATTATGATCATGAGCGGGATTACAACAAACAACTCTTTAGAAATGTCAAATTAGATGTCCCTATTTTTTATAGTTTCTTAGACCTCAAGTTTTTACTTAGCGGGTTCAGGATATGGACCATTTCTTTAGTTGTATGGCATGTCTAAACATAATAGAGTTCAGTTTGCTAACCTCAAGTTGATCGAAAATGTTAGCTATTTTGGGAAAGTGTTGAGGACCTTGTTAGACGTCAATTAGCCTTTGCCAAGAGTTGCGCTAAAATGAAATGGTGCGTTCAAGACAAGTACCTCTCCTACTTATACAATAGCAATTTATCAGACCAATGGAATACCCTTCAGCAGGGTAATCAGTCTGACTAAGTATATAACTCAATTCAATGTGTTTTAAATGAGATATCACATAATTAAGGATGAGGTTATAATGTTGAGTAGATTTTGGTAAGGACTATATGAGGACCTTAAGAGAGAGCTTATCTTTAGGGGTACTACCACTCGAGATAATATGTATAATTTAGTCCAAAGACAATGAGTTAGTTACAAGGGCACCTTATGAAAAATCTGGTGACAATTGTCCCTCAACATGGAATGCCTTAACCACAAACCCTAAGCCTTTTCTAAGATCTCCTCCATCAACAATTCCCCCTGCAAGTGAAAATAGAGAAAATGGTATTGAAGTTCTAAGAAAGAATTATCATTTGTAGTACTTTAACTTTAAAGGATTTGGATATATTTCTTCAAAATATCCTAGTAAAGCCTTATTTATTGGAGGAAAAGATAGAATGAACGAGGAGGAATCATTTGAAGAACAAGTTTATGAACTCAAGTTAGAGAAGGTTGATGGCCCAGATGGTAATGATGACACCTTTGTGATTTACATCAAGGCTATTTCCTCTAGCCTAGGGTCCTATTCTTTTTCACCCAGCACACAAGCCTTATGTGATGTGCATTGTGTCATGGCCCAATCCAAAGAGACTAATGATTATCGTAGTCATGTTATCTCTCATACTTACATCAAAGTGAATAAGAAGGTTTGTAAAATTATTGTGGATAGTGGTAGTGGCATCAATGCTATCTTGACTAAAACTATTTTTTGTCTTGGATGGAAAGCTATTCGACATCCTAATCTATACGATCTCTGTTGAATTAATACAAATTCTATAGCAGTTAAAGAATATTTTCTTGTGCCCATTCAATTCTTAGAGTATAAGGATCATATTTGGTGTGATATTATTCCAATGAATGTGAATAATGCCATTCTAGGTCAACCTTAGTAAGACGACTTGGATGTAACAATTTAAAGCCATTCCAACCCTTTTTTTTTTTAAATTTATGAGGGTAAGAAGATTCATCTCCATCCTTTGCCTTCAAGACCTATTATGCAAAACAAAGGAAATGATGTGGTATGGATGAAGGGATTACATATCCTTAGCTCCACAATGTTCAAGTGTATAATTGTTGACAAGTCTGTTGTGTTTGCTGCTGTTGTTTTGTAAATACTTTCACAATCTCCCATATTAATACCCAATAAGGCCTATTAGGTTCTCCTAAACATTTAGGATGTCTTTCTTGAGGATTTTTCAAATTACTCACGATCTTTATGTAACATTTAATATTGCTTTGACTTTGTTTCGGGTGCTTTTCTCCTAAATTTATCTCATTATAAGATAAATCCCATCCAGCATGTTGAGCTTCAGAGGCAAAATGGAAAACTCTTTCACAAGAGATTTGTTTAAGAGAGCATGAGTCAATGCACAGTTCCCGCTCTCTTAACACCTAAGAAAGTTAGATCATGGAGGATATGTGTGGATAGTAGCGCCATCAACAAAATTATTGTGAAGTACTGTTTTTCCATCCCAAAGCTTGATATGCTAAATGTGATTGCTGTTGTCAAAATCTTCTCTAAGATCAATTTAAAGGAGTGGTTACCACCGAATTGGGATTCACTCAGTGGATGAGTGGAATAAGGCCTTCAAGACGGACGGACTTTATGGGTCGGTTGTCATACTTTTTGGGATAACTAATACACTCAGTGCCAATACAAAGGTCATGACCCAAACCCTACGTCCTTTTGTAGGACAATTTCTAGTAGTTTATTTTGATGGCATCCTTATATATAATTAGATTAAGGAAAACATTTAGACCATCTCATATAGGCCTGTATTATCTTTAGGAGGGAGAATCTATTTGCCAATATTAGGAAGTGTTCTTTCTTTTAAGACAGGGTTGGCTTAATAGGCATTATAGTTTTCTTTGATGAAGTCTTTGCTGACTCTGTAAAGATCTAGGCGATTGTAGATTGGTTTAAATCCAAATCCATCCACAATGTTCGATATTTTCACGATTTAGAAACTTTTTATTGAAAGTTCATTAAGGGGTTTAGCTTGATCGTGGTTCTTCTAAGTGCTAGAAAAAAGTGAATTCCATTGGTTTCTTTATGCTACTAAAGCCTTTAACAATATTAAAAAAAAAAAAGGAGTACGATAGCCCATATTATGCAACTCCCTGATTTCTCTAAGGTATTTGAGATGAAGTATGCTGCGTCAAATATAGGAACAGGGAGAGTTCTTAGCCAAGAGTGCCATCTTGTCACCTAATTTAGTAAGAAGTTGAATGATGCTAAGCAATATTATCCTACTTATGATAAAGAGTTATGCGTAATTATGTAGGCCTTATGCTACTTGCGCCATCAATTGTTATCTCAGAAATTTATTCTTTATTCTGACTATGAAGCTCTTTGTTTTATTAGCTCCCAAAAGAAGTTAAACTATTGGTATGTTTGTTGGATTGAATATTTATAAGCCTATTCTTTTGTATTCAAATACAAGAAAGGAGTCGTGAACCAAGCAGCTGATGCTTTGAGCTGTTGAGTGCCATTATTATTTGTCATTTAAGATAAAGTTGTTGGATTTGAAAGATTCAAAGAAGAATATGAGTCATCCTGATTTTACCAAGTTCTTTCTAACTTTACAAAATGGACTACAGGGCATCACAGATTGTTTTCACATTCAGGATGGATATTTGTTTTGAGCCAATAAACTTTGCATCCGTATGACATTTGTCGATATTTCATAGTTTGGGAGGCTTATGCTGATACCCTATTTGGCCATTTTGGACGTGGAAACTCAATAGAGGAAGTTAAGCGACAATTTTATTATCCTAGTTTGAAGAAAGATATGGCTAAATGGGTTAGTACTTGCCAAACTTGCCAACTAGCAAAACATAAGAATCAAAATACTAGCTTCTACACCCCTTTGTCAGCACTCAGTTGTCCTCGGTAAGACGTGAGTTTGGACTTTATGTTATGCAAAATACTTTCTCTTATTTGCAAGAGCAAGATTTTCATTGCATGAGATTTTTAGAGCCTATTTCTTTTTTAGACAAACAATCTATTAAAATTTTTGTTTCACGTTGTAGTTCCTCAACTCTTTTTAAAAGTGTTTGTTTTGTTCATTTTGTTATTTGGCTATCGCGATACAATTCGTGAAATGCCTTTTGAAGTTCACTTAACCCATTTTCTAATTTAAAGTTTGACTGTTCAAGATTGTCAAACTCCTTGTCATGTCCTAAAGTAGGTTCATCATTGCTTTCCACAAGGGGACACAAAGACTACAATTGGAGTGCTTTCCAGAGCCAAACACCTCACTTTCACTCTCCTTGGACTCCTCATTAGAAAGAGTGGTACACAAAGGTTTGTTCTTGTTATGTTTGAAGTGAGGAAATTTAGTCCTAATGTGTTTGAACAATTAGCATTCATGGTAGAGACTGCCTTTAGATTTTCTGTCATTAGGCTTATTTTATTCATCCCTATTTTTCTTATAATTGGATAAATCATCAGGTTTTTTTACCATTTTTCAAAATTTTTTTAAATTGCTTTGCAAAGAAAACAATTTCATCATGGTCCATAGACTCATCCCCTAAGTCATCATAAGTCTTTCCTTTTGTAGATCTTAAAGGAAGAGATTTGTTCTTTTTCTTTTGTGGGAGAGAGAATTCATAAGTTTAAAGAGATCCAACTAAGTCTTAATTTTTATCTTAACAATGTCTTTGCTCTCCTCAATAACCAACCTTTGATAAAAGCTTCTTGGGTAAGGACCTCAAGATTTTGAGGAAAGTCCTCTTTCCAGTAAGTTTCTCTCCTGAGTTAAAGATAAAGTTAACTATATCATTTAGTTTGGCATAGAACTCGTCAAACCTTTCGTTATATGTTATTCTTAGATCTTTAAGCCTAGTGGCCAGCATTTTTAATTTTGATTTTTAAACTAATTTGGTTCCTTTGTATATAATTTACAATATATCTCATGCTTCCTTTGCAATTCTATGCGTGCACCCCCGTCAAAACTCATCAAGCGAGATTGCCCTAGAAATTGTATAAATGCCCTTATTATTTCAATTGTTATGTTTAAGCTCATCACTTGACCATGTAGCCAAATCATTGTGGGGGGTAACCCCATTTTCTGTCTTGATTGAAGGAGTCCATCCTCTCTTGACATACAGCTAGACACATTCGTTTAGCAAGTTTAAGAAGGCTCTTATGCAAGCTTTCTAATAAGCATACTTAACTTTGCTGAGAATTGATAAGGACTGACTCATAGTCACCTAGTTAAAAGGGTCAACGATCAAGGTCGGCTCTAATATTCGTCTTTAGATGCTATAAATATAAAATACCAATTCTACTCATTATCACCAATATATGCTATAAATGAAGTACAGAAATAAATTAACTTGGAATGTGGTGATGAAGGGAAACTTTAAAAATCAAATAGTTATTGAGTAAAATCCTTTACAATTTTTATGCCAGTTAAAGTAAATCAATTATGAAAAAGCCAACTTATAGATGGAGTGTACAGACGTGCTAGTCTTTAGCTGACTTACCCTTTACACATGATCCATACTGAACAACTCCTTGGATTTACTTCCTAACAACAAAATCGGACACTTTCCAATTTTCTCTCGAAGTTTACTACAACGTGAACAACCAACACTTTTGGAACTCCAGGATCCAAGCCATTGATGGAATTTTCAAGGATCACAGGATTGGAACAAGTACTTAGTAGTGTTGCATGATCTCGGGACAAGAAAGCCTTATTTTTTGGATCACAACTCATAGAAGTGCTTTTCTCTTTTTCTCCTTGCTTCTCTAGCACTCATTTTCTTCTCTTTTCATCTACGTGGCTGCTAGGTCAAAGCAAAGGATTCTATTTATAATCAAGGTCATTAATTAGGGTAGAAAAATGCGAAACTACGATTCCGCACTCTAACTGTAAGGTGTGGATCTCGAATTATAAAATTTAGTAATGATTAATGAGGTTTTGGATTGAAGTCAAGTTTTTGACAAGTTCACATCCGACCGAGTAATGTTTGTACCTAATACACATATAGCATATTTTGGACAGTAAGGGCGTGCCTAAAGGATGTCTTTAGGGTGCTCTTGCGTATTTTAAGCAGACTGGTCAAAGCCTAATATATGATGGAGAGACAAACGTGCGTATTCGAGGCAAAAATATAAGCATTTAATGCATGTCTGACATATGCTCATGCGCCTATAATTTATGCCTAAGCTGCATGTGCACAAGTTTTCTATAGAAAGCCTCATTTGGCCAATTTCAATCATTTTACTATGAATTCAAGAGAGAAGAGAGTGAAAGAGAACAGAAGAAGAGAGAGAAGGAGAGAGAAAAGGCTAAGAGAAGGAGTGTCCAATTGGGCTTTAAAAGATGTTTGGCTAATTTCAAGTGTAAGGTAGGTACATTGAAACCTTCTTTCAGTTTTCGCTATTCTTTTGTGATCTTTATGAGTATTTATTATTCCAAAAACTCATACATGCGATGTTCTTGTAACTAGAGTTTATACCTTGCATGTATGTTATTATACTTCAATTCCATGAAACTTTTATGAAATATATACCTTCAATTCTTGTACATTATGTTTAATTGTTAAATTTCTACAATATGGTTCTTGCATGTCTTCTATTTTTAATTATATGTTTCAGCAGGTTTGAATCACCATAAAATTGTGCATTCTTATTTTTACACTTGAGAAAGTTACATAAATTATGTGAAATTTTTAAAGTTTTAAGCGTAATTATTGTGTATGTTTTGTAATTGAAGTGAATTGATGAAATTGCCTTAACTGTGTTGATTTTTCATGCATGATATTAAATCATATATTGCTGTTCTTTCATGCTCTTAAAATGTTAGCTAAAGTCCTTTCATGAATCTAATTTTACAGTATGACAAGTATCAGGAGAAATAACCACAAAACTCTACATAAATTTAATAATAAGGATATTTTTCTGGTATGGAAAAATATAAAAATATATTCATATTCGAATAGAGTTTTTAATTTAATTTTGTATAATTATTATAGGGAATTGATGAAATATATTATGTAATGTCCTGCTATATTGTAGTAAAAATCGATATTCGAACCTATCATCTACGGGTTGCAAGTGGCATTTGGCCCCATCTAATTGGTTATAAGTATGACGGTCCATGTACAGGCCTTAGATAGTAGTGTATGGCATTTGGTTATGTAGAAGTATACATAACCCAAGTTTCGATATTTGCCCCTTTATTGGTGAGGCTGTCACTAATTTTTAGTCCATAAGTTTTAGTATAATTTAAGCATAATTTAAATGTCTCACAATTTAAAGAAGAAAATTGATTATTGGCTTCAACCTATGCATTACATATTTATGAAATCATGTTATTGTCTTCTAATTTCGATCATGTAGTATCCCAGCATGTTTTTGATTTACATATATGTTTAATTATGAGAATTATACCTTATTGAGTAATTGGTTTACTCTTACTTTGAATCTTACTAACATTTTTTATTATAGGGCTCAGTGCAATACTTGTAGGTAATTAGATCGAAGAGATGGCTGTTCAGTAGTAATTTTAGGATGTCGGATATTAGTATGTAAATCAAAATAATAGTTTTAAGTTGTTAGTCTCTATCATTTCCTTGGACATCATACGAGCACGTACCCTGGCATTTGAACATTTGCTTGATTACCTATGCACTTGTACGTGTTCCGAGCCTTTTTTGTGTATCCAATCCTTTTCAATTTTAATGAGCATATATTAAGTCACAATCGATTTTGGTTAATTAATTAAAAAACTCAAATATAACCCTATAAAACTGACCTAGCTATTCGGATCACATTTGTAGAGTTGCAGGTATCTTATCTAATTTTAGACCGGCCAAGGTAATTGTGGCTGATGGCTCCTCTACAAAAGTCGAAAGAATTTGTTTTGCTATTTGACTCTTGCATTACATATATCTTTAGTTTTGTACTTGCCACCAAATTTACTGTTTAATTTATTATATGTGAGTAGATTCAAGTGAGAACATGCTATTGTGGAATATTTTTCGCCAGCCATTGTGATTTTCAAGATCTTGTGACAAAAAGGATTATTGCTAGAGGTTGTTATGTTTCAAGGGGTCTCTATATGCTGCAGAAAGAACCCATTCCAACTGTCTATTCTAGTGTTACTTTTACACCGCTCAACATTTTTTGTAGGTTGGATAATCTCTCCCTTTCTAGCTTGAAAAAGTTATTTTCAACTCTAAGTTTTGTTATTGATTTTGTCTATGAGTTGTCTGCTTGCTAAAACCCATTGTAAGTCATATTATCCTGGAGTAAATCCACGCACTTTAGTGCCTTTTGAGTTAAGACACCCGACGATAAATGACTTTAAACAATAAAAGTCAATACGGATGGATCGTTAGCAAAGTTGAAAGCCCATCTAGTAGCTTAAGGATATGCTTATAGAGGTGGACTACACTGATGCCTTTCATTCTATTGTGGACATGACATCAGTCAGGCATCTAATTTTGTTAGCCTCTATTAATCTTAGCCTTTACATCAATTAAATGCCAATGATGCCTTCTCATATGGTGATTTTCAAGAGCATGTTTATTTGGAGCATCCTCCAAAGTTTGTTGTTTAATGAGAGTCTAAATTTATTATTTGTCGGCCGAGAAAGTTTTTGTATGGTTTAAAATGGTCCTTGCAAGTCTAGTTTGATAGAGTCATTGAAGTTGTGTTTGGGTTTTCTCGTTATGATAGTGATCACTTTGAATTTTGTTATCATTCAAATGATGGTTATATTTTTCTCGTTATATTTGTGGATGATATTATGATCATTGGTAGTCATAGTTATATTAAATTGCAAGTACATAATATCATAACAAGTAATAAAGTGACAGATTAAGTGATATTTCCTAAATAATTGGGTTTTTAGTAAGTATCAAAATAAGCCTTATCCTGATATTATCTAAACAATTGAATTAAAAATGAGAAAATAGCTAAATATCTAAGTGAATAATTTATCACTACGACATTTGCACTAAAATGTGATCAATTCAACAAAAAGAAATATTAAGGTATCTTTTGATTTCACCTAAGTATTCCTTTGTACCAACTTTAAATTTCTCATGCGCAATATTTAGTCATAATGGCAATCAAAATAGCAATTATATTTAACCCTCTCCTAGATTATATCAAAAATATATCAAATGTTTATTCACTGTATCTCTATGTGAATAAAATATATAACCATGTATGAAGCTTAATCCATTTCTTCAATGATTGCACAAGTACATGTAATATATTGCCATCGACAATGCAACCTGTGTCATTTCTCTCAAGGTCAATTATGTATGCGTCTCCTCTCAGTCTCAATATATAATATCAAGTCTTTCAAATGGTGATCAAGAATTTAAAAGCATTAAGTATGTAGAGGAGTAATCTTAATGAGTAAATATTGTGTCATGAATAAACTTTCGACTATCGACTACATCTAATACCCAAGAGATAAGAACCTCGTTCATGTTTGAATAAACAATAAACATGAAGAAAGTGGTGTTTGTCCTTTTAAAAAATGATTTAGGAGAAGAAGCGAAGAAGAAAATTGGATGAAGAAATATGTCCCCTGGATTCCAGTTCTGCCTTCCCAGCTTCTAGTTTTCTCTCTAGCCAAGTTGTTCCTCTTATTTTTCTTCTGCTGTGCCAAAACTGTTGTGTGTGTAGACAAGCTTTCCTCTTTAATCTTCTGTGTACAGAATTCTCTCCCCAGGAAATCTGTCGTGTAACAGAATTCTAAGTCCCTCTGCTTGGTTGTATCCCCTCTTAAATAGCCAAGGTCTCCCTTTTTGCCCTAGTTTTCCTTTTATGTTGCCTGAAATTTTAGAGTAAATTCTGCTGAATTGATCTTCACATCTTCCACCCAATCAAGGCCTTAACTTGCCTATTTTTGTGGATCTTCAAATTTTACTTATCTTGCACAGGTTTTATTCTGACATCATTAGAATCTCAAGACATGCATAAAGAAAAATGTAGGGTTCAAAATAAGTTTCTCAACAATACTAACAAAGCTCGAGTAAGGTAAAAATCATTATTTTGCCCTTGCTCCTTCAACAACTTAGTCCCCAACCATCAACGAACAAAAATTTATCAGAAGTCTCTTAAATGGAAGAATTTATCATTAAATAGGCTTTAAATTATGTATATAATTTAAACACATTAATTTTATTGGCATTGCAAATCTAAAATTGTTTCTTTAAAGTCAATTTCAAGCCAAAAATATTGGAAGCTTGCATTGTTTTCTCGGAATTAAAGTTGCTAGGTGCCATCATAGGATCTTTTTTCTGTAAAGGAAGTACACTGTAAATTTACTCTGAGAGATTGGTTTGATGGAGTCTAAATTTTGTGATATTCCCATGGATCCAAGTATTAAGTCATCACTAGATAATGGAGATATATTTGTTAAATTAGAAACTTACGAACGACGAGTTGGCAAGTTCAACTACCTTATTGTGACTCGTCCAAATATTGCCTTCCTTCCTCGGTAGTGTTGTGTGCTAGTTTTTTGTATTATCCTCATCTTTTCATTGGGAGGTTGTAATGTATATTATAAAATATCTCGTGAGTATATTAGGACAAAACTTGTTTTACAATGATAATGATTATACTCAAGTCTAAGGGTTTTTCTTGTGCAAATTTAGTTGGGTCATCGTATGATCAGAAGTCTATCACCGGCTATTTTTTTTTATGTAACCTTGTGTTATGGAAGAGTCAAAAAGAAAATATAGTAGCAAGGTCAAGTGTGGAATTAAAATATCGTGAATGTAGCTTCAGCAATTACTTGATTCTCTTGGTTAAAAATTTTCTTATCCTTTTAAATTTTGGTATCATGATTAAGCAGCCATCCATATTGCATCAAATTCAATATTTCGTGAGTGAATAAAGTATATTAAGGTAGATTATCACTTTGTTCTTGAGAAGTTCCAACAATGCTTAATTTGCATTCATCATGTGATGATCAGAAATCAGCTTGTAGATATTTTTATCAAACCCTTGACTTGAGTTCGAGTTGCATACATATGTAACAAATTCGGTATGATCAACATTTATATTCCAACTTGAAATGGAGTGTTAGAATATGTTATTAGAATATACTAGTAAAATATGTTTTAGAATATCTTGTGGTATTCGCGTTTATAAGGACAATTTAGTATTTTTGACATTTGTAAGTAAGTTTATATGTACATGTGTATAAATCCAAACATGTATAGAGTTTTCTCTTCTATTCTTTGCTTTTGATTTTACAGCAAGGATCTCAAGCTATCATCAAATACCATACAAACCAAGTGGCTGTCATTTCAAAGAACTTGCTCCAGCCAAGGGACGTCTATGAGGAATGTTGCCAACTGCATATCCTGTATTGAACTTCTATTAGTGTACAAGACATAGGAGGTTGCTCGGATCTTTTTGCATTTAATTCAGCTGCTGCAAGTACTTCTTTCTACTTCAATATCGCTAGAAAATGAAGTGGCCGTGATTATCATTCTGAAAGCAGCTTCCCTAGTTCTCTTCAGGAAGATGAAAGACCAGTTCAACAAGAAGCAACAGCAATTGCAATAACTGAATATCAGGAAATGATCAACACTTGTAGAAATGTATTCCATTGCACCTTCCAATCCATTAGATGAATTTTTTACTAAGGCTGGACAACAGCATTATCTTGTTCGGATACCAACTTGGAAACTACCAATTTGCCGACAACAGAAATTCACATTGCACAGAATTCCTGATTCAAAATACAACAGCAAAACCACTATTCATAAAATTCAGCTAACACCATAATCCTTGTTCATATAGCTCTCCTCACCTACTGCAATTTTCTGTGTAAAATCAAAGGCAGGATCCTCACCAACAGGGCATGCTCTCTGCTGCAAACTATTTAGGGCAACTGCTGAACGAATATATTGTACTATTAATATGGTTAGAATACTCATAGAAATACTTCTCATGATAGTTGTGTAGTACAAAATTCTTGTAGATAAGATATTAGATATTTAAATTTTCAATATGATGTTATCTAGTTTGGTTGATATAGAGGACTCTAAACCATAAATACGTGTTATTCAGCTAATTTCTTAAAAACTGTGTTTTTATTTTAAAGTTGTATCAGAGTTTTCTTCTCTTGATCCATTAATCACACTGTCTTCTGCAGCAAGTGAGCCCTAGCCTTTTGTTGCAACCTGTTGCAGCCTACCAGATCTTACTAAAGTTTCTTCTTAGTTATGTGTGTATGGTTCTGATTTTTCAAATAGTTACTTTATTACCTCATGTTTGCGTAAGAATCTTGTAGATTATGGAACACTTCTATGACGTGCATTGATTGTGTGTGAACACTACTGATAATTCTAGAAGATTTCTTTGGTGTGCATTGAATGTGTGTCTGAACAATATTCATCACAGTGCACTGACAGTACCCTATACTATGCTATGAATTGTGCCCATAACAGTACCCAAGAACAATGCATGAACATGTTGCTGCTCTTTTTTACACTTTAGTTTTCTTGCTTCTCTGAATTTTTCAAGTGCAGGAGACTGCACGAACTAGTAGTTCATGATAGTTGCAATAGTCTGCAGTCTGTGTTTGTTTGATAGTATTGGATTCCGATTTCTAGTCTAGAACAGTGATAGTTCTGGTGCTCCTTCAAGAAAGGTGTTGTTGAGAACATGCCTTTGCACCATTATACCTCTGGCTGCTAGAATTGTGAATTAATTTACAAATTCAAGATGGCATCTATCATCCATTGTGAGTTTGAGAGGGGATGTTGTGCATGAAGATATTATTGTGATAAGATTTTAATCAGTCTTATCACAATATTTAGTTAGGATTTGAATCTTAGAGATTAGGTATTTTATTCTTCAATGTTTAATTTGTTATTCAGTTTTGCTTATATAAAGAGCTTTATGATTTGATAATATTTAATTCACCCAACATCTATCAAAGGATTTATATTTTAACAGTCTCAAAGCACACACTCATTTCAATCCTTCAAACAACCCTTCTGCTTTCTGAACTTTCATGCAAGAATGAAACCAACAGAGAGAATTGCAGACTTCTTCCCCACTTTTTTTAATCAAATAATTTGAACCTGAACACTTAGCTACATTTTCTGAAATTCAGAATATGATCTTCTACTTTTACCTGTTCAGTAGTATCAAGGGAAAGTGAGAAGTGATCAGATTCAAAGCCAAATTTAGAGGTATGACTTATGTCCAACAGATACTGTAATATTACAAGAAACAGAATTCTATCAATACAGAGCACTGCTTGACTACCATCACCATGAGCCAAAATATACTTAAAGCCTTCTAGTGATAAACCCTACTCTGATTGATTTATTCAGTCTTCCAGAAAGAAATCTGTCACCAATAGAAAGAACCTCATTGAATTCACAAATTCCATCTGCAGATGTGATCGTAAGGTGCATAAGCCGGTGCAAAGCCCACTTTAACAATCTTCAGAGAATTCATGAATAATAGTCATAGTCATAGAATGACCTTCCATGAGGCTTCCCTTCCTTGACACTAATATCTTATCCCAAAGATTACAGAACAACCTAATACATGTAAAACTTAAGGGCCTATTCAGTAAGTGGAAAACTGAGGTTGTTTTCTAGAAAAATAGAAAATTCAAAAAGTGTATTCAAATATATCTATTTTCCTGTTTTCCAATTTTTGAGCCTTAATTTGAAAATCTCAGAAAACATAAAGAGGTTGTTTTCCAAAATTTTCCACAGCTATAATGTGAAGTTTTCTACGGTTTTTCAAATCCTACTTATATAATTATGTTT
>JAODPA010000621.1:0-14259 GCA_025585075.1 Nepenthes mirabilis | reverse complement strand
AATATTTGATTTAACAAATTTGATTTAGTAAAGCTCTAAAATTATTTTCATTCTCCTTTTCTCTACTACTACTTCTTCTTC
The DNA here is from genome assembly GCA_025585075.1 of Nepenthes mirabilis. Lineage (NCBI taxonomy): Eukaryota > Viridiplantae > Streptophyta > Magnoliopsida > Caryophyllales > Nepenthaceae > Nepenthes > Nepenthes mirabilis. Next base: position 14,178 of record JAODPA010000621.1, on the reverse strand, counting down.
TTATTCTTCTTCTTTCGTTTCTCTCTTTCCCACCCAAAATGATTGAAATTAGTGCATGGGGCCTTAGATAATAAAGTAGCATGCAAGTGCCAAATAAGTGTGCATTTGGCATCACAATTTAACAAAGGAATGCACATATATTATTTCAGTCGCATCTCATGTACCAATATTCTACCTCATCCACTTACATGCACCAACACAAGCACACCTCAAGTGCTCGTACATTGTTCAGAAAAGGCATGAGTGCCTCATAAGCTCCCATCATGCTTATTTCTATTACCTCAAATACTCACAAATGTGGCGATAAGCATCAATCTCTTGCTATGCCAAATTCTCCTAAATTTGAGTTTTTTTATTAAATTTTTATTATATAATTATTTTCTAAATTTATTTAATATATGTAATAACGATATCATAAATCATAAATAAAATATCAAGAATTACATATATGCATGCAAAATTTGATACAACATTGTTTTATTTATAAACGTTTTACACCTTTACACCATACATACAACCTAGAGTGAGGGGTAGGACATATCTTGTGACGGACCGTATTTTTTGTCGAAAATTCAGCAGCGTTTCCTTTACAATATGGACATTGGCCAAAATATAAAACTCGTAATAAACTTGTACATCAATTATACAACCTCAACACAGCCAAATTTTCATCCAAATCAACTCTGACACATCCAACAACTCCAACTGATACAAACTCTAACATCCAGACAAATACAACAACCACACAGGATCCAAAATCTGCCACAATTTGTAATTCGTGGCACTGATGTCATAACTCTGAGTATGATATCGACTCTGACAAGAAGTCACTAAGTACAAAATTAAACCAATAAATTTGCTAAAGCAACTAAAATCATCAAATACAATAGAAGCTAACTACATGTACAATATCATCATTGTCATTAAATATAATCTTCAAGATAATACAAAAGGTTTGAAAAGGGTATGAAATCACAAAACTGAGTCTTTAGGCTATCTTCCAATACTTCGAGCCTCTTTGACTTCTAATCCTCTACCCTACCCGATTAGGTACAAGCCTATACTAAACTGGAGGCAAGAAAGCAGCAAAAGTGAGCTAGAAACTCAACAAGTACAATATAAATAAAAATAAAGTATAATATAAACAAAGGGGACAGGGAAAGAGATAGGAGTATGATAAAGGATGCATATGAGACTATAGATCATGGTTCAGGAAGAATGTTTTTATCATTAGTTTTCTTATTTTTTTTTAACTATCAATTCATTGCCGAAGAGTTATTTCATTGAGGGGCTAAGATCAGTAGGCCTTACTGACAAATGAACTGTTGGTCATGGTTCGGATCATGTGCACCCACATAATCAAAAGTCCAAACTCCTCCTATTTTAGACCCAGAGACAAATCATCTACATACAATCCCTGTAGACAGGGTCAAAAGCCATCCAGTGGTTCCAAAATAGATCACGAAATTCCACTATAATATACTAAAGCGTGTCAAGAATATCACTCATGATAAAATATGGTTAAGATATGCGGCCAGTGTAACGGAACGAATCATTATCCTTAAAGGACCTTTTATTAATCGCTCTTACTTAATCAAATACAAATGTCCCAAATAATTAAAATATAAAATCTGCAAAAATTTTGATAGAGTTTTCTTTACAATTGGTTTAAAACCAAAATATACAACCTGTTTGATAAATGTATAAATACCCCAACTTTAATATTTTCAATCACAGCACATACATAGGATTAACAAATACCATATCATCCATAACTCAAACACAACAATTCTCAACTGCTGTGTTGGATCTAATAGAGATGCCATTTAGGCCTAAATAAAATCCAAAACATCCAAATAAATGCGAAAGCAGAACTAAATCTTTAAACCACCTGCGGAAGCATAACAATAATCATAATAATGACATGCCACAATTTTATTACATAACCATACTCTAACTTAACTATTTACATATCAATATATTAAATATAACAAAACTCTATGTCTCCCAAAAGCAGCAATTCTTCTTAGGTAATTCCTCTCCTTACTCTAACTAATCGAGCATCAACTCGTGACTCTCATTTGGAAGGAAGAAGAAGCAATAGTGAGCTAACAATTCAACAAGTACACTTTAAATAAGGTAGTAAACAATAAGGCAGAGAAAGACATATGAATATGACAAGATGCATAAACAAAATTGGATTATACATGCTTGAGGTGTAATTTACTTTTTTCTTTGGTTCTTATTAATTATTCATCTTTGCAGACCAAAACTAGTTGACCTTACTAGCCAAAGGGACGAATAATCGATGATAAATTGTGTTCACTCCATTCAATCAAAGGCCAGAAGTTTAGAAGTTGTGGCTACCCCACAATCTCATATATTTAGAATTCAGAAACAGAAATAGAGTTATACTCGATTACCATCGTAACGTCCTAAGATATGTCCATAGTATAACCCGCTACAACATACGGCCTAGACAATTTCTTGAGTTTTCACTGTCATATTAGTGACATGCCAGGGGACGTTACCCATCAATTCGGGTCCTAATTTCATGATTACTTATTCTTTTAAGGGAGAGTTCCACCATACTTCTTTCAGATACATAACTTATTCCAGACATCTCCATCTTGGAGATTCAAATCCATCAAAATTTCAGATGTAGAATCCCCTCCAAACTATTCATATTCATATTATTTATCTTGCGAATTTAAGTCTTTTCATAACTTAACTTCATGTACGTACAAATATCAGATTCAGAATTCATACCAGAAGAAGTAGAATGAATTACAAGACTTTCGAATGCGGATTCCTTTGCAATTGCTCATGCCGAAGTTTTTAGATTATACATTTGAACTTATACAAATACATACAAATGCATGTTAATTAATTAGCATCAAACATGGAAATTTCACACAAAATGTTGCCCATTGACCTCAATGAACAGAATTCGGTTACACATATCGGTACATCCTCAATATTTCAGACATCCAACGGTCATATCATCAGATTCACAACATGGGTATTTATTATCCCAAGCCAATTGATGTATCATAACTCAAATTAATCTATTAACAGGGTCGAGTTGAGGGTTAGGGTCTCCACGAATGAAACTTCATACAATACCACAAATCCGGATACCCCATCAATGAATTTACACATCTTGGTTGTGGCTAATCACATTCTAGTCCAAAATTTAATAAATACACCAAATTTTTGTAGGTCATGTGTCCAGCCATGGGGGTTAGGGTTTTCCTTGTCCAAATACATACCAAAACTATATTTTTTGGACACCAAATTTACATATATTCATGCTTAGGGCATGGGGATTACAAAATATATATTTAATTGGGTATCAGAATGAGAATACCAAAAAAAATAAGACAAAAATGTAAGAAAATAAAAGAAGAGGGTATGAGTGTACTTGCCTCGTCTCTATCTATCACTTTTCTAACTGACTCTCAGATGGATTCGGACTCGGAAGTCTCATTCTCCACCTTCTCTCTCCTCCTCTTTCTCCTCGCTCTCTCTTCTTTCTTCTGGAAATGATAGAAATGGTTGAAGAAGAACGCGCACGGCGTTTCATAAGCAGACCGGAGCTCAAGCACATGGCAAGCGTGCATCGAGTACCCATGTGCTGGAATTAGCACTCGATGCTAGGCTCGAGAGCGCGGAGGGTGCAGGTTAGGCCAGGCGCCGACCTGCAGCGTAAAAACTTCGCATTTTTAACTTCTGGGACCTATTTTGGCCCATCTAACCCTATATTTCATATCCTTGGACCCTATTTTTGATTATATTAACTTAATAAGTAATAATTATCGTGATTTAAAACTTGAATCTTATTTATGGATTAACGTTTCATGAATTATAATGCCGGTTTCCTATTTATCAATTTCGAATCTTTGGGCTTTTCAATCCGATTCCTCCCATGTTACTTAACCTTAATTCACCTAATTTAACTTAATTACTCATCTTTTATTATATTTTGGGAGCCGGTACCCTTAAGAAGCCCAACTTCTTCTTAATTATCATGTTTTAGAACACAGGTTGTTACAATCAGAGTAATCCTTTAGTTTCCACTATAATATTTTGGCATGTTTAAGTTTGTTATCCATAACCCTTGGTCCAAGTTCTTAATTCCTTATTTTATCAAGAAATTTTGTTTTTAAGCGACAAAGGAAATTCCTTTGTTCTCACTCTACCGAAGAATATTTCATAAATAAAACAGATCATCGTTATATAGAACAGTTCAGAAGTCCATCACTTAATTACAGAATTTTGTCCATCATCAAATTTTCTTTTTATAAGTATATTTTCATATTCTTCCTGAGCTTAGATCCTCACGTGTTGATAGTTCATACTATATGAGTTTAGGTCTCTACGTGTTCATAGTTTATACATAAAATTTCTTGAAATTTAGAAGGATTAAGAAATGCCTTTTTAATTATACCAGACATAATTCTTAAAACTCTTGATCGTTAATTTTTTCGTAAATAGATCATAATATGATTTTTGGAACATTTAAATTATTGCGTTCATGATACGTGCAGAAATTATCATAAGATTAGAGCAATTAGGGAATTCTTACCATAATGTGCCATACATGTCTTTGGAGCTTACGGATGGCAATTTTCTTTGCAATTGTGTGCATTATAATTTTCAGAGCTAAATTATGCAGATTTATTATTAATGCAGATAAAGTTCAAAGAGGGGCACAGGTTAGGGTTTCGGAGAGCATAAAGCCCTATAGAATTACCAATTTGGACACCCAATTGATAAATTAACTTATTTATAGTGCGGGTAATAACATCCTAGAGCCAATTTATCCAAAAATTTTAATTTAATCGGTTAATTCCTCCAGGCAGTGGGTTTAGGGCCCCTTATCCGAAAACGGCTCAATTCTACAAAATTGGGCATGGAATTCCCATAATTACTTGCCCATGTCATGGGTAACCATTACCTAATGCCAATTCATGCAAAGAATCCAAATAATTGATCAAATGTGGTTCAGACGCATCCTAGAGTTCTGGCGAATGGGTTTTTACATATACCACCAAATAGGATACCCAATTGATAAATTAACATACCTAGGTTATGGGTAATGATATTTTAGTTCCAAATTAAGCAAAAGCCCCAAATGTTCGTGGGTATAGAGGTCCTAGGTGCGGTTGAATAGTGTCGCACGGGAGTTAGGGTTTTCTGAGAGCGAAATACCACTAAAAACTTGATATTTAGACATGAAATTGATGTACTATCATGTTTTGATTATGGGGGAGCACAACATATAAATTTATTTGGGTATTGGAATGAGGATACCCAAAGAAAATGGAATAAAAGTACAAGAAAATGAAAAAGGAGGGTATAGGTACATTTACCTCGACCCGATTTACAACTTTCCCAACTAGCTCGAAATTGGAATCAGATTCAAAAGTCTCCATTTCCTCCTCTTCTCCTTCACGTGATTCTCTCCCTCACGCCGCCCTGTCGCAGCTACTGTCACTGCTCCACCTCGCCGCGTCAGTTGGTCACCGCCGCACGGCCGTCGCTGACCACCGTGCGCCACCTCCCCCACTGCAGCCCTCTTCTCTCTCTCATCTTTCTCTCCCCCGAAACACTCGCCCGAACCCCTGCTTTTTCCTTCGTTTTCTTTTGCTCTATGTATCATTGTTATTATTATATATATATCATTTATTTTAATCCCAAAATTCAAATCGATACTTGGACGATCGAAAGGGCGTAGTCTAGGTGCCGGCCCAACAATTCCAAATTTTCTTCAAAATTTTTATAATATTTAATTAATTTCTATCACACTCAAATTATCCAAAAATAAATAATTAAATCGAATAAAAATATTTAGAATGTTACATTCTCTCACATTTATAAAAATTTCGTTCTCAAAATTTAACGAGCCTCAAAATTTTCAAATGGGAGAAGTCCTTTCAGGTACCTACTTTAAATTATCCAAAGCCTCGAAAATGTCTAATCACTCAGAATCTCGATCCTACTCCAAAATTTCTAAGTCATGGATCGCACATTGCGTTACGCCACTTCAATGGACCGTATATTTGTACATTAAAATCAATTCCAATCCTAGTTCTAATCATTCACATCAGATAACACAACAGCTATGGTCCTAAGAAAATCCCCAAGATATCACTACAACCCAGGCAAGTCCTTTTATCTTCAGATCATGATTAACTTAGAAGTTACAATTGAGACAATCACCCAAAGATTTGGCATAGCCTCAAATCACCACGTAGGTCTTGGAACCTAAATACACAACAAAATTATTATCCCGTGGGCGTACCAATGAGTCAACATCTCTGACCCACACGTACTACCCAATTTCAAGATAAAAGGAACATCCTCGGAAGCTAATGCATAATTATTTCGATCCCCAAATTCCTTACCGTTCTAATAACCCCAAAACACGATCACAATGACTTATCATCTTTTAAACAGGTTACCCATTTACACTAGCGCAATATTATCTCCTCCGCAGGACACGACTATTCAGGCCTCTAGGATTAGCTAAATAGTAACTGCATCTATAAGTAAAACTGACAAACCCTCTAAGTAATGACCCCAATTGCTAACTTCGTCCTACGGTTAGGGTATTACCGATTATGGGTTTCTCCCCCACTTATTAAGAGAATAACCACCCATAATAATGTAGGAAAGGGATAATTCTAAATTTTCCCTTAAGACATTTGATCCATCGGGGATTAATCCAATAGCACGGCCAACAATTATCACTTAAACCTAAAAGGTTATTCCCCACATACCTTAATTCTGACGAATGCCGATCACTTCTAAGTCCAAGCTCTGCGACCATTGTAGAACCTTGAGGGACACCTAATGAATATCTTATTAGGCACGACTAAATCCAAGGACGCTGTGCACCCATGCGACGTTACTCTGTCTTCCCTAGGTTAACTATCGTTCAAATCTCTACAGGATCACATTCATGTTACCGTGGAAGCCGCATACCCGATACGACATCTTCCCTAACCAAAACCCGCACTTTGACCTCAACTGAACATACGGCTGATAACCTTCTTATTCCATGACACAGCCCACAACTAAGGATCATACTCCCTGTGATTTATTGAATTCATCGATGAGGCCATCACAATACTGATCCAATTACGGCTAAAAGATCCAACCCAAACAATTTGTAGGCATGCCAATGAATCTACAAACCCAGACGGCATCATCGGAACTTGCAACCGCCCCATCTTATCTCGATGGTTGCCACGGGCACAATTCTCAATCTACCAATCCGAGATCAACCAATCTAATCTTTTCCTTTAAGAAGTATTCTTAAATACTTATGCAGCCAAGGCCTCCCAGTGGCTACGAGATGACTTCTAGGTGTGGTCTCGATATTAAATAGACTTAGCATGAATCCCTATAACACGACCTATAAGCAAAACGATAACAATTTATTGATACCTTAACTAACTCAGGTTCATACTCAAAATTGCACAACTCGATTCGCAAGACATAATGTGCCTACCCACCCAATTCATATCAACTTGGTGACCTACCAACAAGTCATTCATATTCCACATCAAGATTTGCACCACAAAATAAATCAGATTAACAAAACAAATCATATCTACGGACCCAAAAATGTTACAGATCTCTATACCACAAATGCAAAGCCTAGATCCTTAAATTATACATAACTTGGAAACGTAATGAAAACATAGGCTCGGGATCCCAAAAATGATACAAGGGCTACAATATCAGACCCAAGAATCTCACCTTTCATCACGACAGGCGACACTTTACAGCTGGTGTCATCACCTCGGAATCTCGATTCAAGACGCTGGACCTCTTCGCTATCTGACTCATGGATAAGGACAATCCTTAATCCTGTGATCGAACTGACTATAATCAGAATTATGCTCCCAAAACTAGTTAGAAAGACTACCCGTCCATAAAAGAATACCCACGTAGATACCCTACAATATCTCTTATCTTCCCGAATGTTGGCCACCATAAATACCATTTCAATACTCATGATCCACGTCTCAACTTCCACAGAATCCGAGTCACTTAAAATTTAATCGGATTATATCATTCACAATTCACCATTCTCGGATTCACAAAAATCGGAATTGAATCCAAGTCATCCGGACCTCGAGCCGACGATTTTCCCTTATCCATCTCACTTATCATGCTATCCAAGCATTTCTAATCATAGCCCTCAGACCAAGATCAATCCAAGTCAATTCTTAAGGTATTCTCCTTCAACATCTCATCTCTCAGTACTCGTCCGGACAAGCCCTTTTAAGACTTTTAAGTCTCATTATTTCAATCAACGGATTTAGATGCCCAACTTTTCCATCACGTGGTTGACCACTTCCACGTCTCGACCCTCACCTAGGCGGCACGATTGGCTGTGGATATCCTTCTTGGGACAAAAACAAGATAGGTTAGATCACCACTTTGACACTAACTAGGATAGTGAAAGCTAGACTATCCCACTTATCCACTAACTTTTAACTTAGTTCTAGTCTAAGTTAACTAACTTATGCCGACGAAGGCACTAACTTAGGGTACGCAACCTAACAACCACTCCTAACTACTAATTTTGACTTAATCTTAGCTTAAGTCATATAAGCTAGGCTAATAGAACTACCCACTTTATTTTATTTATCTTATGCCTTCGAATACATATTCGATCAATCATAATCTAACCTAAGTTTTTGCATAAGATCCAAATCAAACCTAAGGTATTTTACACTTTGATACTAACTGTGATGGATTATATTTTCTGTCGAAAATCTAACAGAGTTTTCTCTACAATACGGACGTTGGGCAAAATATAAAACTTGTAATAAACTTATACATCAATTATACAACCTCAACATAGCTAAATTTTCATCCAAATCAACTCCGATACATCGAACAACTCCAACCAATACAAACTCCAACATCCAGACAAATACAATGACCACACAGGATCCAAAATCTACCACAATTTGCAACACGTGGCACCGATATCATAACTCTAAATATAACGTTGGTTCTGACAAAATGCCACTAGGTACAAAATTAAACTAATAAACCTGCAGAAGCAACTAAAGCCATCAAATACAACAGAAGCTAACTACATGTATAATATCATCAGTGCCATTAAACATCATCATCAAGATAATACAAAAGGCTCCAAAAGGGTATAAAATCACAAAACTGAGTCTTCAGGTTACCCTTCAATACTTTGAGCTTCTCCGACTTCTAATCCTCTACCCCATCCGATCGGGTACAAGTCTATACTAAACTGGAAGCAAGAAAGTAGCAAAAGTGAGCTAGAAGCTCAACAAGTGCAATATAAACAAAGATAAAGTACAATATAAACAAAGGGGATAGGGAAAGAGATAGGAGTATGACAAAGGATGCATTTGAGACTATAGATCATGGTTTAGGAAAAATATTTTTACGATTTGTTTTCTTATTATTTTTTTAGTTATCAATTCATTGCTGATGACTTATTTTGTTGAGGGGCCAATATCTGTAGGCCTTACTGACAAATAAATGGTTGATCGTGGCTTGGATTGTGTGCACCTACACAATCAAAAGTCCAAATTTTTTCTATTTTAGACCCAGAGATAGGCCATCTACATATAATTCCTATAGACGGAGCCAAAAGCCACCCGGTAGTTCTAAAACAGACCATGATATTTCACTATAATATACTAAGGCATGTCAAGAATATCGTAGGCGATAAAATACGGTCTAGATACACGATCAGAGTAATTTTTAAATTTTTACTGTAATATTTTGGCATGTCTAAGTTTGTTATAGAAAACCATTGGTACAAGTTTTTAGTTCCTTATTTCATCAGGAAATTTTATTCTTAAGCGCTAAAGAAAATTTTTTCGTTCTCACTCTACTGGAAAACGGTTCAAAAATCAAACAAATCATTGTTCTGTAGAACAGTTCAGAAGTCCATCCCTTAATTACAGAATTCCCTCCATCATTAGATTTTTTTATAAGTATATTTTTATATTCTTCGTGAGCTTAGGTCCTCACATTTTCGTAATTTATACAACGTGAGCTTAGGTCCCTATGTGTTCATAGTTCATACATAATATTTCTTGAAATTTAGGAGGATTAAGAAATCCCTTTTTTATTATCCCAGATAGAATTTTTAAAACTTTTGATCGTTAATTCTTTCGTAAATAGATCATAACATGATTTTTGAAATATTCAAATCATTGCATTCATGATACGTGTATAAATTAACATAACATTGGAGCAATTAGGGAATTCTTACCATAATGTGCCATACGTGTCTTTGGAGCTTACGGATGACAATTTCCTTTGCAATTGCGTGCATCATAATTTTCAGAGCCAAATCATGCATATTTATGATTAATGCAAATAAAGTTCAAAGAGGGGCATGGGTTAGGGTTTCAGAGAGCATAAAGTCCTATAGAACTACTAATTCGGACACCCAATTAATAAATTAACTTATTCATGGTGCGGGTAATAATATCCTAGAGCCAATTTATCTACAAATCTCAATTTAATCGGTTAATTTCTCTAAGTCTTAGGTTTAGGGTCCCTTATCCGGAAACGGGTCAATTCTATAAAAATGGGTATGGAATTCTCACAATTACTTGCCCATGTCATGGGTAACCATTACCTAATGCCAATTCATGCATAAAACTCAAAATTATTGATCAAACGTGGTCCAGACGCATCTTAGGGTTTTGACAAACGGGTTTTTACATAATACAATCAAATCGGATACCTAATTAATAAATTAACATACCTAGGTTGTGATGGATTGGGTTGTTTTCCTTAAATAACCTCTGTCAAGGATAATAATAAATTAGTATTCCTAATTAAAATTATTAATTTTTGTAGAAAATTGGGTAGAATTCTGTTTGTAAATCGAGCGTTTGTCAAAATACAAATGCCTATAAATCAACCCTGCACAACAATCCACAACAAAACTACAAGTCTCAATACTCAACACACTACACAGGATCTAATCGCCACATCAATCGAGGCAGCATCAACATCATAACTCCAGTATAATGCCGATGGGGAAGGATGCTAACTAGAAATCTTGATCATAACCACAATGAGAAGGACCTGCGGAAGCATAAAAGCCACAATATACAGCGGGAACTGATCCATCATGCATTCATGCTAAACATCATTAACCAACACCATATATGTTTTATACAGTTTATAAAAATAGGACCAAAATTCCGGTTTCATACACAAAATCAGCTAAGTCCCAATCCCGAGCCCTGTGAGCAATATTGGTTGTTTATCGCACTTCTATGGCCTACCCTGTCTCATCGGGTGTCAATGTATTCTCATCTGAAAGGCATAGTAAGGGTGAGCATATAACCCAATAAATGAAATCATACATCACTAACTACAGCAGTTAACAAGAAAAGCAGTAACTGAGTAGGGAAAACATATAACTTGAATAAAAGGAAGCATGCGAGGAGAGGGAATATCCAGAATCATTTGTGTCACATGTTTGTTCTGATTACGTTCATTCATTTTTATTACTTTTATTAATCTTTGCGGACCCGGGCTAGTAGGTCATACTAACCAACGATATGAGAGAACGAGGAAAGGAATGTGTCTACCACACATTCTAAGGCAGGCTACATTTTAGGTCTGTAGCACTCGACCATCGACTGCATTTTAGGTCTGCAACACTCGACCATCGGCTATATTTCAAGCCTGCAGCACTTGGCCATCTCAATCGCCCCATATCCCCCGGGGACCAGGGCATTCCTTATTCTTTCACAGTAGTATTCTAAAGCATACCCTGAACATCACCCACCCCCAGGAGCGGCCGGAGTATTCCTTGGATTCCCACCGTGACATACATGGTAGGCTAGAGGGTACTACCCATATGATCCATGGTCCTAGTTTTAAGATTAGTTTTAATTCTTTGAAGGGGAATCCACCATTTGCCATATACATTCTCCAACTAGAAAATCACATTCCCATCACATGTCACCATTCGGGAGACCAAATCTATTATATTACACTTTGTGGATTCCCTTCCATTTACTTGTTCGGTTCCTTTCTTTCATTTGGAATTTAGATCTTTCAACCAATAAGTTCAACTCGCAAGAGAGATTGATTTTACTTACCTCCGTTGGTCAAACACCACCTTAGAAACCTTCGGAACGCATTCCCTTGCTCCCGGTGCACAATTATACATTTTTAAAGCTTACAATTTGACACAACATTTAGTCATAAGTTCCATCATAATTGAAGAGAGCTAAAGTATGCATATTTACCTTCCAATTTCAAGTGAACAGTGTCAGGCCACTTTTAGAGGGCTCGGACGCCGCAAACGGGTCAAATCTTGCGAAATTGGACATTCGGTCAATACATACTTACTTTTGGGATGCGGGGATTCGTATTTTAAGGTTATTTCAATATATTATGAAGGTAGAAACATGCAATTTTTTCTTTTTGTCTCGGATGAACAGTAATAATGCCCTTTTAGAGGGCACAGACGCCATAAACTGGTCAAAACGTGCAAGATCGATCACACGGCTGACATATATAAACATTTGGGACGTGGGGGTTCACATTTTGTGGTCAATTTAACAAGATAAAGTGTGAAAATGGAAAACCCCCAATTCCTGTAGGCTAGGATTTGGCAGTACTCTACCGGTCGGATCAGTGAGTAAATCGGATAATAAATTACACAATCCTTGGACTCAAGTCACGGGTATTTCATTTTTCCTGGTTTGGGTTGATATCGAGACGAAAATACCCGATAATAATAAAAAAATATAGAAAGAGGAAAGTTAGTGAGTATGAGAACACTTGCCTTGAAACGTGCTATCACTTTTATAACTGGCTCCCCGACGAATTCGAACTCTACGCCTCGATCTCCTCATTGCTCTCTCTAAAACTGGCGCTCTTCCTCTCTCCTCCTTTCCAAAACCTTCTGGAAATGAGGAAAAATGAAGAAAGGCAAAGCAGGTCGCGTTTTTATACTCGTCGGGGCGCTCGAGCACAGGGCAAGCGAGCGGTAAGCGCGGCCTCGCTGCCGGCTCGTGCTCTGGAGCGGCGTGGCTGCCGGCTGGCGCTCGAGCGCACACAGGCGCTCAGCGGGCGGGGGAGCTACTTGTTTTTGGCGCTTGAGCCCAGCTCGAGCGCGCAGCAGGCATGACCTGTTGTTTGCGCCACTGCTTTTTACCCTCGTGCCTGCGCTGGAGTGCACAGTAGGCACAATCTGTTGGCATCGCTTCAGCAGTCTACAACCCGATTTTTTTTCGTTACGCATACTCATTCATTCAATAGGTGTGACGGAACGGATTTTTTTTGTCCTCAAAAGCTTCCGTCAAAACAGCAATACCATTAACGGTCTAAAATATAAGGCAAAACTCCTGCAGAAATTTTGCCAGAGTCTCCTTTGTAATAGGATAAAAAATCCAAAAATATAACCCTGTATAATCATCTATAACGAGCACACAACTATCCATTATTCACAATTCCTACAACAAATATTCACAGGATCACATGTGCCATCCATGGCACAAATCCATAAAAACATTTACTATTTTAACAGTTTAATAACGAGATGCCATCTAGGACCAACACAGTAAATCTAGAGCATATAGTGGAAGTAAACTAAGAACCTGCAGAAGTATAACATTTTCTCTTCAAAAAGCTTCTCTCTATGGTTACTCTTTTTCGTCAGATAAAAACTCTACTGTCTGATCTGAAGAAGGGGAAAACACTAAAACAGTGAGCTGAGGCTCAGTAAGGTACATGCATATGAACTGTAAAACGATTATGCCAAAACGATCATATAATCATGCAGAATCAGAACGTTTAATCAAAACATCATCTGAAAAAAGAATAAAGGCACACCATAACGATATCAAACGTCATGCGTCATAAATCAGTACGCTATAGACTGTAAAACAATAAACAGTAAACTTTGACAATACATGATAAAACTGAAAACAATACCCTATCATCTTTTCACTGTATGATTCATTATCATCATTTTACTGTAATATAGCATATCTGTAAAACAGTAAACAGTACTTCATATTATTTCCTCCTTGTACAAAGCCCCGAGGACGGCTATCATTACCTCCTTGTACCAAGCCCCGAGAACGGCTATCATTTCCTCCTTGTACCAAGCCCCGAGGATGGCTA
>JAODPA010000610.1:0-14262 GCA_025585075.1 Nepenthes mirabilis | reverse complement strand
CGCCAGTTGACCGGATTTAAAGATTAATATTTTCTTATTAAAAATTTTGGGTCGTTACAAGACTATTCCTCGATTTTTAAGGATTTCACGGACATTGTGTTTTATTTTACTTGATTGCTAAGCGATATCCTTACTTCTGATTTATGTGCACTATTTTTATATACATGATGCTTGTTGAGCTCTAGGCTCACATTTTCATATTTTATTCATTTACTCGTAGGAGTTTGGACGTTAGCTGCTGCGGCAGATCTCTATTGGTGAGTAGAGATGTTCATATTGGGTATGTTTCAGATCTAAAAAATGTGTCATGGTTATTATTTATGGTCGGATGATGGCCTTGATATTTGTATGGAAAATGTTGATGAGTTATTATATTTGGATATCTCCCTTGTGATTGTGGATAACAGGTCGTGTATTATGTTTGTTTAGATTTATATCCGACGAGATCTTGTACAGGTTTTATTATAACGGGTCCTGTATGTGTATAACTGTCATGTACTGGTTGGAATTTTATGGTTGATAGAAACAATATTATTGATTTTATTTTTAACCTGCGTATATTGTGTTTTTAGGTCGTAACATTAGCGGCTGACAATGGCACCTAGACGAAGGACGACGTGTGGAAGTGGTCAACCATGAGATCGAGAGGAGTACCTGAACTTGTTGGGTAGGATGGCAAATATCATAGAGAATATGGGGCAGAGGAATCTTGCTCTAGTACTAGTTCCAGTTCCAATCCAAGCTCCTGCCAATCTTAGAGCTTCTGCTTATGATTAGTTTGTTCAGGAGAGAGTCCTTGAGTTTATGGGTGAGCCAGATCTAGTTAAGGCTGATACGTGGTTCCAATGACTAAAGAAAGTGTTTGCTATTATCTGATGTCCCGAGGAGGACAGAGTGCTATTTACGACATACCGGTTGGAAAGTGAAGCCACCACTGGTGGAAAATGAAGAAGAGAGCACGGGTGTGCTAGAGAACGAAATCACTTGGGCCATGTTTGAAGAAGCGTTCATGGAGAAGTATTTCTCGTCCAGTCTCCATGATTAGAAGGAAGAGTAGTTCATCTGTTTGAGGCAAGGTAACCAGACAGTAACCGAATATGATGCGAAATTTGCCAAGCTATCCCGATATGCGCCATACATGGTAGAAGATGAAGAAAGAAAAGCGAGGAAATTCCTTCAAGGCTTAAGAGGTAATATTCGCAAGTAGTTGGTAACCTTAATGCCTATGACTTACAGGGAGGTGTTGGATTGTGCTTCGATCCATGAAAAAGAGCTTGAGAAAGAAGAATTCTTTAAGAAAAAGATGTCAAGTAGAAGCGTTGTTGGTTCAAGCTCTAGTATAGGTACTGGAAGACCGCCAAAGAGGATGAAGTAGTCAGACCAAAGGAAGATCAGTCCATCTGCGCCAACCAAGCAAGCTCCAGCTAGTTCTTGCCAGCATTTCGGAAAGTTCCATGGTGATAGGCATTGTTATAAGGCGTTGGGTGTGTGTTTTAATTGTTGTCAATCAGGGTATAAGATCAAGGATTGTCCTCATCAGAAGAAGGCCCTTGTCTCTAATCCTACTATTCAAGGAAAGGCATTCGCGGTGTCTGTAAGCGAAGCGAAGGCGTCTGACAACATAATAGAAGGTATTCTTCCCATTTGTGGCATCTCTGGTACTGTACTCTTCGATTATGGATCCACCCATTCTTTTATTTCACATCGATTTGCTTGTCGTCTTGCATCATCCCCTGTGATTTTTTATTATTCTTTGATTGTTTTGATGCCTATAGGATCTTCCGTTGTTATGAATATTTCATACCTTGGATGTATTGTTGAGGTGAATGGGTTATCCCTAATTGCTAATTTGATTTTGTTCGAGATGCATGACTTTGATGTAATTTTGGGTATGGATTGGTTGTCGAGGTATCATGCGACTATTCATTACTTTCATAAGAGAGTAGATTTCACAATTCCAGAATGTGAGCCCTTTCACATTCAAGGAATTTGGTGGGTGGAGAAGTCTAGTTTTATTTCGGCTTTACAGGCTCGTCAGTTATTGAGAAGCGGGTGTGAAGCTTATTTGGCATATGCCAGTGTAGTGGAGAGCCACGAGATATCAATGAAGGAGATTCCAGTGGTGTGCGAATTTGAGAATGCATTTCGAGATAAATTGTTTACTCTACCGCCACACTGGGAGATTGAGTTTGAGATTGATCTTGTGCTGGGATTGACATCTATTTCGAAGGCCCCCTATAGGATGGCTCCTACTGAGTTGAAGGAGTTGAAGCAGCAATTACAGGACCTGTTGGATATGGATTTTATTAGACCCAATGTATTGCCTTGGGGTGCTCCAGTCCTATTCGTGAAGAAGGAAGGGACTTTGCGGCTATGTGTGGACTATCATGAATTGAATAAAATCACGATTAAGAATAAGTACCCTTTGCCATAAATTTATGATCTCTTTGATCAATTGGAAGGAACCCGTGTGTTCTCTAAGATTGATATTCAATTAGGGTATCATCAACTTCAAATTAAGCAAGAGGATGTGGCAAAAATAGCATTTCAGATGAGATATGGCTATTATGAATTTCTTGTTATGTCTTTTGAATTGATGAATGCTCCTACTGTATACATGAATTTGATAAATCGGGTCTTATAGCCTTATTTGGATAAATTTGTGGTGGTTTTTATTGACGACATTCTGATTTATTCAAAGAGTTGTGTGGAGCACAAGAAGCATTTGAGGACTGTGTTCCAAACTGTTAGGGAGCACAAATTTTTTGCAAAGCTAAACAAGTGTGAATTCTGGCTTGAGGAGGTTATACTTTTGGACCACATTATTTCTAATGGAGTTGTCTCAATGGACCCGAAGAAGGTTGAAGCTGTGATTAGTTGGAGTCGAACGACGACGGTGATGGAGGTTTGTAGTTTCTTGGGTATAGTTGGATACTATTGTAGATTTATAAAGAATTTCTCTTGTATTACTTGCCACTTACTCAGTTGATGAAGAAGTAAGTTAGATTTGAATGGACAGAAGAGTGTGATCGGAGTTTTTAAGAGTAAAAGGATCAGTTGACTTCTGCACCGATTCTGACTATTCTCGACAATTTTGATGGTTTTGAGGTGTATTGTGATGCTTCTAAGACTGGACTTGAGTGTGTTTTGATGTAGAACGGGAACATGGTTGCTTATGGGTCTCGACAGTTGAAAATTCATGAAAAGAATTACCTGAACCATGATTTGGAGCTAGCAGCCATCATGTTTGTGTTAAAAATTTAGAGATATTATCTGTACGATATGAAATTTTTGGTGTATTCTGATCATAGGAGCTTCAAGTATTTGTTTTCACAGAAAGAATTGAATATGAGGCAATGAAGATAGATTGAGTCCCTAAATGACTATGATTGTTAAATCCATTATTAGCCTGAAAAAGCTAATGTGGTCCAGATGCTCTTAGTCGTCGGACCAGTTTTGTAGCATGGTTACATATCAAGTAGATGGAGATGCTGGATTGTTTGAAGTTCTATAATATCCAGTAGTACATTAAAGGTAATAGAATGATGTTGACATTCCTGTAGATGCAACCAGAGATCCTCCAGAGGATTAATGATGGACAAGCGAATGATCCAGTTTTGATGGATGTTGTTGGGGGATCTTGATCGAGACTCTCGGATTGATTTTAACATTCGTGCTGACGGAGTCTTGAGATTCCAGGATTGTTTATGTGTGCCTAATAACAAGGAGCCGAAGGAAGAGATCATGAAGGAGGCTCATTGAACCAGCTACACTATCCACCCTGAAATTAATAAGATATATAGGACTTAAAGAAGATATTCCGGTGGAGGAATATGTGGAGAGACATTGTGGCTTTTGTTGGTAGATACCTTATCTGTTAGTAGCTGAAAGTTGAAAGGAGGAAACCTTTGGATTTATTGCCTATCTTGAGTTGGAAGTAGGAGGATATTTCTATGGATTTTGTTATGAGTTTACCTAGGACCCCAAGGAATCATGGCATGATTTGGGTCATTATGGATTAGCTAACGAAATCGGCACATTTCTTAGCCATTCGGATGACGTATTCTCATGATCACTTGGTGCAGTTATGTATTAATGAGATTGTTAGGCTTTATGGAGTGCTAGCACCTATTGTGTTCGATCGTGCTTCACATTTTGTCTCTAAATTTTGAGAGAGTTTGTTCTGAGAATTAGGGATGAACCTGAAGTTTAGCACGACGTATCATCCTCGGACAGATAGCCTGGCAGAGTGAACCATTAAGATTTTAGAGGATATGCTCAGAGCATTGGTGATGGAGCTACAAGGGAATTGGGATGATCACCTAGTGTTAGCAGAGTTTGCTTATAATACTAGTTTTTAGGCAAGTATTGGCATGGTTTCATTTGAAACATTGTATGGTAGGAAATTCCGATCTCTTATCAATTGGGAGGAGATAGGAGATAGACGACTTGTGGGGCATGAAGTAATTCGAGAAACATCAGAAAAAATTTCAATGATTTTTGAGAAGCTGAAGGTGGTTCAGAATAGATAGAAAAGTTATGCTGACCGAAGGAGATCAAAACTCAGTTTTGAGGTTAGTGATTTTGTTTTTCTCAGAGTATCACCATCGAAGGAGCCCCCAGATTTGGTGTTAAGGGAAAGTTGAATTCGTGATTCAATGGACCCTTCGAGATTTTAGAGAAAGTTGGAAAGGTGGCGTATCGATGGGCGTTACCATAGAATTTAGCTAATGTGCACAATGTGATCCATGTCTCGATGTTGAGGAAGTATGTTCATGATCCAACACACATTTTTCAATTATGGTCCCTTAGCTATCAATGAAGATTTATCTTATTCGAAGTAGCCAGTGTAGATTTTGGATCAGAGAGACCAAATTTTGTGCTCGAAGACCATCCCTCTTGTGATGATTTTATGGAGGAACCATTCTCATGAGGAAGTGATGTTAGAAAGGGAGGTTGAGAGTCGGGAGAAATATCCCCATTTATTTCGAAGTATATGTGTTTGTTTAATTTCTAGGATTTGTTAATTTCGAAGATGAAATTTTATGAGTGGGGGAGAGTTGTGAGGTTCTAGTTTTCAAAATATAATAATTTGGAGCAATTAATGTAATGGCCCAGATTCTAAATCATAGAAAGTCCTAGTCATTAAGTTAATATAATGTTGGAGTAAAAGGAAGTTTATTCAGTCAATACTAGTTGACCGAAAATGTGAAGGGTACTTATTCGGTCAACGTCTGTTGACCGGAAGTAATGAAGGAGCAATTATAAGAATAGAAAGCAAGTCGGGGTAGTTTGAGTTAACCGAAATTATGGGGTTATTGACCGAAAAATTTAGGAGGTTATGTTGATTGATTTTAAGGAGATTTTAAGGATGTTGTCCGGAGAAATGATGACCGGCATCAAAATGCTGACCGGCATCAAGAGGTTGATTAGAATGGTTGACCATAGTGTAAACCTGTTTTAGGAAATGTTGAGAGGAAGTTGTGGTTAACGGCTTATGACTCAATGGCCGACTGTCTTATAATCCCAATAAGACGGTCAATGCAACCTTGACCAAGTTCTAAATATGCATAATTTCGGAGATCATGAACAGTGATTTTTGGAGACCATGATCTCTGGAAGATAAGAAGAAATAATGATTTTTGGAGACCTTGATCTCCGAAAGATAAGAGGGGGCAGTGAATTCCGGAGACATTTGGAGACTAAAGTTTTCGGAAACCTTTGGATGATCTTCGGAGACGTTGAAATTTGGAGGATGAAGTTTTCGGAGACCTTGGTCTCTGGAGACGATTGAAGTTTGGAGACTTGGAAGTTTAGAGAATAAAGTTAAGGCTAAAATTTTGGAGACTTTAATCTCCGGAGATGGTAAAGGGAGAGACTTTCAGAGACAATTAAAGAGTTTTTTGGATATTATTTTCGGAGGCCATTGAGGAGTCTCCGGAGATGGTTTTCTGGAGAAGATTGATCAGTTCTCCGAAGACGATTAATGAGTGCTTTCTAGAGGCCATTAAGGAGGCTTCCAGAAACGATGAACACAATTTCTGAAGACAATTATGTGAATTCGGGAAATGAATTTGGAGCATATTTGGGCAGGATTGAATGAGAATTAGAGATGTTCTTCTGGAGACCACTTTTCTAGAGGTCTTTGATAGGTTCTCGGGAGGCCATTTTCGGAGGCCATATGTGAAGTTCCGGAGACCTTAATCTCCAGAGACGTCGAATTTGGAGACTTAAGTCCCAGAGACCTTGATCTCCGGAGATGTTGAATTTGGAGACTTTAGTTCCGGAGCCCTTGATCTCTAGAGATGTCGAATTTGGAGACTTAAGTTCCGGAGACGATGAACATGATCTTAGGAGACGTGAAGGGAAACTTATCCGGTTAAGGCCAGTTGACCGAAAAATGTGAAGAGAAGCCAAGGGAGAGTTGACCGCCCGATTGATTGGTGATGACTAATTAAAGTCTGGATGACCATGCCTGAGTAGGTAACCTACTCCTAACCACCCCGCTAACCTTCTAGGAAGGCAAGAGAAAAAAGCGAAGAAGTACAAGTGGTTGACTTGCCCTACCTGCTACCGTTAGACCAGAGGTCTATAAATACGGAACTAGAGAATTTAAGGAAACGTGGAGGGAAAGCTCTCGGCTAAGCTTTTTGGTGGAAGAACCAAGAAAGAATTCCACGCCGGCTCTAAGTTAGGAGATTCAGGCAATCGTACTCCCTGTTTTTAAATTCATGGTTTAATACAAGTGTATTCCCTGTTTTTAAGTTCATGGTTTAATGCAAGTGTACTCACCGTTTTAAGTTTATATTTTAATGCAAGTATATCATGCCTATTTGCCTAGCTAATGATGTTTCAGTTATTTCATGATGTTCAAATGCATGAAGTTTGATTATTGTATGATTTAAATGATGACCAGATATTTGTTTATGAAAAAGTACCTGTTACTTCATGATGTTTGGATGTTTTACTTAAATGCATAAAGTCTGGCCATGATCATGTTTTAAGATGTCCGGTTATTGCATGTGTAAAATGACTCTAGTTTTTTGATAAAAAGATCTCTGGACTTTGTTAAAGGACCTCCGACATTTGATGAAAATGACCCCCGGTTTTAAGATATTGAAAGAAAGACCTCATGGTGTCTGGTTTAATGCATTATTTGACTTCGGATTTTCAGAAAAGCATGATTTACAGAACTAAGTGTTTGATGGCCGAGTAGCTGCAGGCCTTAAATGTAGCCGTTATTGAGATATGATGGTCGAGAGTTGCAGACCTTAAATGTAGCCGTTTAATTGGTCAAGATTGCAGACCTTAAATGTAGCTATTTGATTGGTCATGACTACGGACCTTAAATGTAGCGTTATGGAATTTGATAATTTAGAGGGTCGAGACTGGAGACTTTAAATGTAGCCGTTATTGAGATATGATGGTCGAGAGCTGCAGACCTTAAATGTAGCTGTTATTGAGATATGATGGTCGAGAGTTGCAAGCCTTAAATGTAACCAATTTTTGACGAAATGAATTTGGAAACAGAAGCATGTTTTTGGAAATCAAATTGCATAAAAATGACTTTGGAATCTGTTTGCATTGACTCCGATCATGTTTTACGAAATTGTATGCATATACGCCTCTATTGCATTGTCTGTTTGCCTCACTGTTCATGACTATGCATGATTTATGCATGAGTACTTTGCTGGACTTTCTAGCTCATCCCTTCTATTTTTCAGGTGATGATGATGACGAGTTTATGCTGGATGAAAAAGAATGAGGTCCGATGGACTAGATAGGCAGGATAGTTGGCCGGAATTTAAGTAGCGAAGGAGCAAAATTGATATTTTCGCTTTTGATGTTTTGGGAAAGATTTGTAAAATACTTCCGTTGCTAAAGGTTAATGAATATTAGTATACTTCCGTACGCTGTTATGGTTTGAGTGATTTGTGATTCCTAGTGGCATCTCAGTTTGTTTTTGGGACCTTCATGTCCGATCGGCCTCGTCTTGGCCGGTTAAGTGAGAACCCACGACTCCCTGGCCGCCAACTCAAGGAGTTCGATATTATGTGATCCTCTGCACGCAATGTAAAGTATATATAAAAGAAAAGAAAAATTTTAAGTCCACCTTTTTAACCAGAGTATATGATCGGTTTCGATCGACGGGCGGCCGCATGCGGTGGAATGTGGTCGGTCTGTCACAATTAAGCTTAGCGCACTTTTCAAAATATAATTAAAATTAGGTTTAATGTGTGACGGAATGGATCCTAATTGTTATAGGACCCTCCGTTAAATACATAAAGAACAAAGTCTATAAGTTTAGATCATCTAACTTCTACAGAAATTTAGCAGAGTCTCCTTTGTAACTAGACTAAAACTAAAAAATACAACCTGAACAAGCACACAACTAATCGATTACCATACTTTTTCTACAATATGCATTCACAGGATCACAAACTGTCATATTATCCATGGCTTCAACACAACACATTTTATCCAACATTTTGAATTCAGAAGAAGATGCCATCTAGGACCTATACATATTCAAAATATCAAAATAGGGTGGAAGCAACTAAATCCATAAGTCAACCTGCAGAAGCAAGAACAGAACATACATCATGATATAACCTTTTTACATTATCGTAATATACTATGTTCTTTTCAAAATGCTAGCTACAAGAATCCAAAATTCTTTGATCCACCGAAGTCCTTTAGGGTCTTCAAAACTTACGAGCTTTTTCTTCTTCTAGTTAGATCTGACTTTGATCCTTTTCAGGCTTTTGCTTTTCTGGAGGGGAGAACAGAAAGCAATGAGTGAGCTTAACAGCTTAACATATGTACCCAAACAGTAAAAATATGCAGTTTTACATATATATAGAACATATACGTACTTTCAGAAGAGAACTTAAAAGGGATGCAAAAAAATCATGCATGTAGGTGAGAGAAAAAAAGTATAAACACGATACAGAATACTAGGAAACCTATTACGGTACAAAATACTAGAAAATCTATGATTTGAGATTCTTAGTTCCTAATTCAGAATTCGGTTCGGAGTTCATATTCAGAACCTTAACCTAGTTCTCGGTTCAGAGTCCATATTTCAGAACATTGACCTAATTGTTGGTTCAGAATCCGTATTTTAGACCTGATTTAGAATTTAGTTCGAAGTCCTCATTTCATGACATTAATCTAGTTCTTGGTTTAGAATTCATATATCTATATATTAATCTAGTTCTTAGTTCAGAATCTATATTTCAGAACATTATCCTAGTCCTCAGTTCAGAATCTATATTTTAGAACAGTAACCTAATTCTCAATTTAGAATCCATATTTTAGAACATTATCCTAGTTCTTAGTTCAGAATCCACCTTTCAGAACATTCAGTTTCCTTTTAAATCTATTACATACCCTCCATACTTTGCATTCCAAGGGCAGGATGGTTTTTATTCAGTTTAATTATTTTATACCCTTCATACTTTACATTCCGATGGTAGGATAGTCTCTGTTCACTTTTAATCTATACATATACTACATACTTTATATCCCGAGGGCATGATGATTTCTTTAGTTTGATTAGCTATTATTCAGTTCAGTTTTGATGCCTATTATTTATTGTTTCGATGCAGTAACCTAAGGACGAGGTCGTGGACTAGTTATACCGAACTCCTGCTAATTTACTGAACTAAAGATATTTTTGTCACTATTTCCTTAGCCTTAACTCTTTAGACCTCGGAAACCATTCCAATTAATACGATTAGACCTCTAGTCAGTTTCAGAGTTGTTTTATAACTAAATGGTACAGTCTCAGGTTAATCCTTAGTTAATGCTTCCATTCACAAGATTCACACCTTTGAATATTCAGTCACTTTAGAACTTCTCTATAACTCTATAATACGGTCTACAGTTTAATCCATAAGTACAAATCTTGTCCAACCTACACAAGTAACCCTTTAGATAACCTTGGAACACCTTAGAAGCTTAACAGTATATTCCTACGGGACTTTTTTTATTAAATCTTAATCGGTAATTCTTCAGATAGCCTCAGAACATTTCAAAAGATTAACAATATACTTCTATGGAACTTTTCAGACTAAATCTTAATTGGTAATCCTTCAAATAACATCAGAATATCTCAGAAGTTTTACAATATATTCCTATGGGACTTTTCAGACAAAGATTACCTCATGGTCCTTATCATATTACAGAATTACAGTTACATCTTAGAATTTCGGAAACTTATACATAAAATCCCTAATTTTTGACCTAGGGTTTCGCACGGAACTGTTGGACCATAATCGGCACCCTACACTTGTATAGTCATGAAACTGAAGCCCTATATTGCGATATAGCGATATATACAGATAAACTTAAAATCTATTCGATTAATTTATAGAAATATGCTTCGTAAGCATTAAACAGAGAGAAATAGTAATTTAGAGTATAAATATATTTTTAAAAATACAGAAAAATAGAGGGTAATGTCTGAGGTACACTTGCCTTAGCCTGTTCTACCGTTACTTTTACTAGGATCAGATTAGAACGGGTGGATTTCTCCCTCTCCTTCTCTTTTCTTCCTCTCTCTTCCTCTTCCCTCGTGTTATTGCTACTACCCATACCTTCTCTCCCTCAAAATCCTCTTTAAATACAAAAGAAAGAGGAAGCACGCGTGTGTCACATGACAGGTGCTTGAGCGCCCGTCGAGTAGCCATCAAGTGCCCAGGCGTGCAAATCAGCGCCTGGGTTGGCACTCGAGCATTACTCGAGTGCACCCGTCACAAGCCTATGCCATTCCCGTGTCACCTCGGGTGACCAACTCGCGCTTGCTCATGCAGAAATGGCACATTCTTGGCACTCGAGTGGCCATCAAGTGCCGGCCCCCTTTCATCTACCCTCTTTGCCTACTTTAACTAATTTTGCTTCAATATCCATTAATTCCTTATTCTTGAACCTAATCATGATCATTTTCAACTTATTTACCCCATAATTGTCAGCTTTTGGGATCGAAATTGCATATAACGCATGTGAGAATTTAAGTTTTAGAAGTAGAATAGGGTGGTGGAGGAGGACGCTTGCTGGGCACCCGAGGCGGCATCAGGGTGCCCAATTGAGTAGGCTTGTGCTTGTCGGCCACTCAAGCACTGGCAGGAGGCACTGAATCTAGCGCATGCACTTCTGAAGCATGCTAATTGTGCGCTCAAGCTCTTGTTCCAGTGCTGCTGCGCTCGAAGCTCGCCCGACTCGTGCTTGAGCGCCAATCTCCCTTTTTAAGCATGCATGAGTTTCCTTTTTGTCATTTTACGCTAGACCAACAAGTGAGGAGAGAGTGAGAGCGTGGAGAAGAAGAGAGAGAAGGAGGAGATCAAGGCATCGAGTCCATTTTCAGGTTAGAGCTAGTTGAAGAAGTTGTTGATTGGGTCGAGACAAGTGTATAAATATACTTTTCTTTCTCTTGTTACACTTTTGTTCCATTCTTTTCAGATATTTTTATTTTGATGCCTATTCATGCATGTATTTTATGATACCTAAGTATTGAGCATGCATATATATTGATTTTGTTTTTGATTTTGAAGTTTTGAGAGGCATTGTGTTCATTAGAAACCCCAACCCCACGCCCCATCATTTTCTCTCGTTTGTTTTGAGGTTTACACATAATTTGGCTTTAGAAAATTGGAACCTTAGCTTTGTGAATGTTTTTACCTTAATTATTTGATGTTCATTTACATACCTTGTATATCATATTTTGTATGCTTTGAAAATTTTATTAGATACCTTTTGTGAAGGGATTTATTGTCTAGAAGTCATAAAGTTCTATTTGGCTCAATGTGGTAAGAAATTCCTAATTTTCCAAGCTCTATGATAATTTGTGTATATATTTTAAATCATGTGAAGATTTAAGTTCACAAAAAATGACAATCCATATCTATATCTAAGAAATATGAAAGTTATACAAAGTATAAGAAGGGAACTCCATAATTTGACAAGTTTGATGAATTGTTCTCTAGGGAGTGAGAATTTTGTATTAAGAATATGGTGGACCCTCCTTTAAGAATAGCTAATCATAAAATTGGACCAAGGATTTATATTTTAGAAGATATTATTTTCTAACATGCTTTAGGATATTACAGTGGTAAATTGAGGAATGCTCCTGGGCCATGAGAGATACTATGGTGGCATATGTTTTTAGCCTCGTATATTGCGTTAAAGGTGTACCGCTCTCCATGGGGTATTTAAATTGTATGGGTAGTGCCTTAGAATGTGTTGAAGTATGCACATTCCTTTTCTCATTTGGCTATATTGTTAGCTGGTAAGGCCTACTAGCTCTAATTCCTAAATAATGAATGCATTTTTGCATATTTAAGAATCTAAAATAATTAGAAATAAAATGTGGAAGAAAAATGAGTTCTGGGAATATATTGGATCATATTTTATGTTTATGCATTTGTATTATACTCCTATTCTTTTCTCTGGATTTATTTTGAACATATTTCTTATTATCTTTGACTATATTGTGTCTTACTGAGCATTCGGCTCACTCCTTACTATTTTATTGCCTTCAGATGTGCATAAGCTTATACCTGATGAGGTGGAGTAGAGATTTTTAGTTGGCTAGGTTGTGGGTTTAGATGTCAACTTTGTAGACTTGAATTTTGTGGTTTTATACTTATGTATGGAGGACTTTTGTATATTTTTGATGGATATGTATCGATGTATTTGTTATATTGATGATGTACAAATGAGTTTAGTTCTGCTGTGTATTGATTGTTGTATATGCTTCCGCAGGTCATTATGGTTTGACTTTTAGGTACCTCGTGGCATCTCTTTTATATCGACATTGTATCCGAAGATATAACTGGGGGCCACGAATAGATTTATGGCATTTTGGGATCCTATGTGTTTGTTAGTATGATATATATATATATATATATATTACAGGTGAATAGTACATGTTTGTGTTTAGTTTGCCGGACATTTTGTAGGCAGAACTTTGCTAGAATCTGGTTAGAATATGGTCTGTCACACTTCATCAAACAGAATTATGATTTCTTTGTATGGACATCTATTGACATGCCAAGAATTCTAGTTGGAGTAATGGTCTACAAGTTGGGCCTCAATTCCAATCACAAACCAGTCTAGTAAAAGTGAAGAAATTACTCTGTTAAAAAATTGATCACTATACGTGAGGAGGTAAAAATGTTGCTCAACGTGGGGTTCATTAGGGAGGTTTAGAACCCGAACTAGCTATCTAACATGGTCATTGTCAAGAAAAGTAATGGAAAATGGTGGATATGCATCAACTTCATTGATGTGAACAAAGTGTGTCCTATGGACAGTTTTTCATTATCGAGAATCGACCTGTTGATGGACTCTACATTTGGCCATGAGCTGTTGAGCTTCATGGATGTTTACTTGAGTTACAATCAGATCTGGATGATAAGGAACATATTTCATTCATGACCGCTCAGAGAACATGCTACTATAAGGTCTTGCCTTTTTGCCTAAAGAATGCAGGTGTGGCATACCAGCGGCTTGTGAGCAAGATATTTGAAGCTCAGATCAGTCAAAATATGGAGCTGTATGTGGATAACATGCTTATCAAAAGTAGGACAACCGATGACCATATTCGCGACCTAAGTGAGGCATTCGGAGTTCTCTGGGTGTATCAAATAAAGCTGAATCCTGCCAAGTGCGTATTCGATGTGACCTTGGAGAAATTCTTGGATTTTATCTTCTCACAATGAGAAATTGAGGCAAAACCCAAGAAGATAAAGGCCAACCTTGACATGAACCTGCCTTAGACCGTGAACGAAGTCCTTTTTTTTTTGGTAAGTAAGATGAGATTAAATTAAATAAAAATTTACATAACGATATTCTACCTCCAAATGTTTTGGCCAACTTAGAGGTGGAATAACACGCTAGGGCATACCCCGAGCACTACCATAAACCAATCCTAGAAAACGTACAAAAAACAGAAAAGCAATGCTCATCTAGGTTATGAAGAAAAAAACTAAACCGTCGCGGATCTCTTTGAGTGAAGGAACTCATCATGTCAACCAGAAATCCACATCTAGGGATGTGGAGACATTTATCAAGTCACGTGTGCAGCATCCAACAATGTGTATAATGGCTAGTCCTGCATCAATCAGCTCCTTACATACACAAAGTCTTCATTTGTCATCTTTTGGATCCATGGTAACGCCTGTTCGAGGTAGCATCATTAGCCATCGACTGGATTGGTTCACTCTCATGTAATCGTGTCCTGCAAGAAAGATATATATA
>JAODPA010000599.1:0-14262 GCA_025585075.1 Nepenthes mirabilis | reverse complement strand
AAATAATTTATCATTTGTTGATTATCATTATTACTATTATACGTTATTATTGTGGGATATATAATTAAAAATTTTGAGGTTGCTTAGATAATCCTAATGTTTTGGGGTTGTAAATCAAGCAATGGGGTATTGGCATGGAACTCAAATTTTGCTAATTTTAAGAAAAGAACAATGGAATAACAAGTAACTTGCAATAACAATAAATTAGTATCCATCAGGCCAAACAATGCCCCCCCGGAATATAAGATTAGGCCGGACCGGTGCAGAAATCAAAC
Organism: Nepenthes mirabilis; assembly: GCA_025585075.1. Lineage (NCBI taxonomy): Eukaryota > Viridiplantae > Streptophyta > Magnoliopsida > Caryophyllales > Nepenthaceae > Nepenthes > Nepenthes mirabilis. The sequence continues at coordinate 13,987 of JAODPA010000599.1, read as the reverse complement.
GAACCAGATCAAGGAGGAGAGAGTACAACCCGTTGGACCGGATGAGAAAGTGGGATACGGCGGTTCGAAGCAAAACTGCGGAGGACAGTATGCGGGAGACGTGGTACCACACAGTTTAGCCGTAAAGGAAGATTCAAATCAGAAGAAGAGGGCTCTTCGTGGTTTTCTGAGGACAGGTGAGACCAAAATTTCCTTCTTCTCTTTATCTCTATTGGATTTCCAGCAATAGCCTCTGGCTTTCGACTGTTCTCTTCTGTTTTTGCCTTGTTTTTTGTTGTTTTTTTGGATGCAGATGGATCGGTACCGTAGGGTAGAGAAGCCGAAAGCAGGGACGGCAATAGATGAGAATGAAATACGCATCACGAGTCAGGGAAGGATGCGAAGCTATATCACCTACGCCATGACTCTTCTCCAGGTAGTAATCTTCTGATTAATTCATAAGAGTGATTCTACATTTGATTTGGATTATTTCAAATTTTGGCTTCTAGAAAGATTATGTGGGGGTATATCCTGTTTCATGATGAATTGCGCTAAATGTTCTATTTTTAAGATTTAGGTGTTACTAGGAGCATATGGCCTTTTGTTCATTTTTATGAGCGAGGCTCTACCTTTGATTTCGTATAAATCAAAATTTACTCTTTCAATGCTATTAACTCTTATTTTTCATTCGTTTGCATCTATTTCTTAGGTTCTACATAATATAAGGAGCGAATAAACTTCTTTTCAAATAGAGAGGTCTTTTAATGGATTAACTGGGGAAAATTTAACGCCTTTTTTTTCTATAGAGAATGCTGAGGACAAAGTTTATTAGTTTACGATAAATACCGTGTCTTGGCTGAATTTAAAGAGCATTTGGGATTCTGTTTATATTAAGAAGAAAATGGTTGGATTTGATTGGAAGAAAAGTAGTTTTTTGTCCACCCTGTTAATTATATATAGTAACTATGGTTTTGATTATGTCAACAAATGGAATTTCACTTAAAGATAAGGTTTAACTTCTCTGTTTAATGGATGATCTCCGATAGTGCTAAGCTGAGAGTTCTGCGATTATGATCTTGTGGTGTTGCATATGTAATTTTGCTTGCTAAAGTGTCTTGCCTTGCGGTGTATTTCACCATTTTCCTATCCTACCCATATTTTATGATGTTCTTCCAGAATTTTCTATTTTTTTCTTCTTTTAATTTTGTTTTGGGGTACAAATTGCTATAATTTGTGTCAAGATGAGGGGGACACTGCATTCAAAGTTTGGAGGTTTTTTCTCAATTAAATTTGTGCATTCAAGGGAAGTTATTGAAAATTGTATTTTGGTGCTATGTCTTGTGCAACTTGCATTCAAGTTACAAGGTACTGTGGAAATAAATTCTGTGCTGTGAGATTAGAATGAGTAATTTGGTTGATGAGAATTGTAGGGATATGGCATATTTGAAGTTGAATTAAGTAGTTGTCTAAAAATGAGTGATTTGATGAAGAAACTTTGCTTGATTTAGACATTTGCAAACAAGATGGTGTGTAGCATATTTTCATCAGGTATTCATATGGCAGTTTGTGTGACCTTTTTAAATGTTGAGGCTTGTGGGGTGATTAATTAATTAATTTGATGATGATGGTCTAAATAGGCATGCCTGTGTTGCAATTTTTTGTTGGTTATGATGGAGTTTTATGTAAATAAGATGAATCTCGTGTTGTTTCATGCGGTATCTTGTAGGAAAAAGGTTCAAATGAAATTGTATTCAAGGCAATGGGTAGAGCAATCAGCAAAACTGTGACTATTGTGGAATTGATTAAGGTTCTATCCCTTTTGGTTTTGAACGGTCCTTGTTCTTAAAATTTCATAGTTTTTATGGTACGGCAGAGTTGTTAATCATTTTTCTTTTGCAGAGAAGGATTGCTGGTCTTCATCAGATCACACAAATTGGATCCACTGACATCACTGACACATGGGAGCCTCTGGAGGAGGGCCTTCTTCCGTAAGTGCTTGTTTCTCCTTTGTTTCCAGAAAGCAAATTTTTTGTATCCGATCTTTTGTGTTATCCATTTTTTATATCCCATAATATTTGGCTGTTTGTAGAATGATATTGTTGTTTTTCCCCTCTGGAAAAGTAAGCGACGTTGATAATTACTGTTGTTGAAGAAAGATACAGTGTGACCCATGCATAAAAGAGGGGAACTATTGGATTAACCTTTAGGTGTTGTTATCAACATTAGCCATATCAAGTGATGAATTTTGGTATTAGACATATCGGACGATTTTTTTCCCTGGACAACATCAAATTTGAGTTATATACTAAGTGTTATATTGCAGTTTTTAAGAGTATCGGAAATTTCGGTATTGGAGGGGCTGATTCTAATATATATTGGCTGATATCCTCTTCGATGAATTGCTTATGAACCCAATGAAAGAATCCAAAAACCACATTCCAAAAAGAGAAGCACCAACCAGCGGTGCAAGCCTCTTCCAGCAGAAAACCTATTTTCATTTCCTTCATAACTTTCTTGGAGTCAACTATTTCTTTGTTTATGCTATTAACAAAGGGCGAAATTACGATTAAATTTTGAAGGGGTGACAATTAATATGATGCTTATGTTTTTCAATTTGTCTCTAAATATTTTGTGTTTCCACTTAAAAAATACTATTCACACTTTACTTTTGACTAATTTCAGTGACTCATCTAATAAAAAATATATATTATTAGAGGGGAGTTTGAATAATCAAAGGTATAGTTGCAATCTTTTACCTATAAAAAAAATTGTTAAATCTTTATAAAGAAATCCTTTTTTTTATTCCATATTGTTATTCTTGAACTCTATTTTTGCTGTTCAAATATAAAGTGGTTTTTAAACAGTCGGTGGGTGTATCTACCGAAAAAAGGTAGTTGGCTATGAAAACATAATCTAGAGAAGGGTAGAGAATAAGATTAAGGAAACGGAAAGATCAAAAGAAAAGTAAAAATGGATTTGTAAACAATAGTTGATTATGCATTCTCAAATATCAACAAAAGTAAAAGAAAGAGAGCCAGGGGGCAGAGGGAGAGAATAAGAAGAAAAGGAAAAGAATATAATGGATGATGGATGAGAGGGCTGAACCTTTGTAACCAGAGAAGATGAGAGAGATTTTTCCCCTTTACTATCGTTGCCTAGAAGGCAAGTGATATATCACATTCACTTTTTATATATATAACATAACCACGGAAACACTTTTTTGGTGAGAGGGGGCATTGGTGATGCGGGGGAAAGGGAAGTAAGGGGGATGAAGGAAGAAGAGAAAGGAGAAAGGGGAGAAACAGATAAGATAATATAGAGACCGGTGAAGTGGAGACTACCAGAAAAAAGAAATATCATTCATAATTTTTTAATATTAATTCTGCTAATCAATGAATGTTGAAATAATAGAATTAGGGTCCTTTTATAGAGGTACTCTTCTTTTAGGTTAATTAGAAAATAAATGTAATTTTCTAATTAACAATGACTCAAAGAAATAATATAACATTCCTAAAATATCATGAGACTACTAAAATTATAAAATCTCGGGAATCTCCAAGATATTACAAAATATGAAAATAAATCAATAATTAAAATCAAATAAAATAAAATTTCTTCTAATTTTGAGATTTTTGCATTAATTGGCCAATCTGGTCCTTTAGAAGATCCACCTTGAATATTCATGTTCTCTCTTTGGATCTGCTCATGTCTAAAAGGAAGTTCTTTGTTATGGCATTAATAGTGATGTTAAATTTCTTGTTGCAGTCTAGAAACGACAAGACATGTGTCAGTGATTGCAATAACCCTCTCCGAGAAGGAGCTGGATGAATCAAATGTCGGGTGAGTTGGCTTTGTTTCCTTTCCCTTTGCTGTGCTGCAAATTAACTTGCTGTCTTGTTAAAATTCATGCTAGATGGAGCCTTCCTTTAGAGTATGGCAATGCAGTTTTCGTGTATCTATGATTTCGCCATTATGAATGATTGGTTACGAGCACATCTAAAAGATCACAGTTCTACTTAAATGACAGTCTTCTATACAGACAGGCTATGGCCTTCCTCTCCCCTCCTTTGTTTTTACTGATCATCATGTTATGTTCTGAACTCAAATCGAAATTGTAGCCTTATAGATGTCCAGGATGTTAGTGTTTGAGGTAGAGGTACTATCGTGCCAATTTATGTCTTTTTTGGTAGAGAAGCTCATTTATTGATATTCTACAGTTACCAGCCTCCATTATCAGCTGACCAAGTGGAAGCATTACCGGGGAATGATTATGGAGGTACCACTTGCTCATGCTTTAATGATTTATCCCCAAATATGCGTTTTGTTTCTTACACATTTGTATGGTGCAGAAGGATCACCTAATGCTCGAGGCAGGGGCCATGGTGGTAGAGGGAAGGGAAGGGGCAGAGGTACGTCAGGTTAAATCTTCATTCTTTTCCTTGAACTATTTAAAAGAGTTTTTCGATCTTTCACATTTGCATTTAAACCTTTACCTCTTTCTCTGTCCTTTTCTTCTCCTTTTTTTTCTGGGTTTTGTTTGGTGGAGGAGGTGTTCGTGGGAAGAGGGTATTTCTTGTCTAGCTATTAATTTAATATGCAAACATTTTGTCATGCGCATGCTTATTCTGCCTATGCTGTTTCCGAAATTGAAGAATGTGTACTATATCAATAAGATGGAGTCCAAAGGAGTTGAAACTTGTCCATTGTAGGGTTTTAACGCAGCACGTTAAAAGCATAATTGAATCTGATACAATATTGGGAAGTACTCACCAATATGTATTTTACATTTTTATGGCAATTATGACATGACAATGTCTTTTTTCAGGGAATGTCAACTTGTACGCCGAGTATGAGGATGGTGGTTGGGATCAGAATCAAGGTTATTTTCGGGGCAGAGGTCGAGGTCGAGGTCAAGGTCGTGGGCATAGTTATCGTGGCCGTGTAAGGGGAGGATACAATTACAATGGCCCTCTGCCTAATACCCAGCAAAATGCAGGAGGCTCCAATCGAGGTGTGTATGTCAAAGCCTTTGGGATTGCACCTAATGACCTTCAACCATTGATTGGGGCCAGCCTCAATTCAACTGTCATTTGTCGTCTAAGTTGTTTTGCTTTCTTTTCTGTTGCAACTCTTTTTTTTCTTCTGTTGTCATCCTAGTCACCTAGGCCAAATCATTTGCTCATTTAGTTGCGCTTCAAGCAAATGAGCCTCAAGATGCAAACAATCACTATTCACATTAGTTGTTCTCACAGGTGCATAGCATGGTTCATATGGTTCTTTCATAAGCGTGGATGGTAAAGCTTGGTCAGGGTCTAAGGACGCGTTGTCGGACAGGGCCACCCTGCAATTTGAGCCGGCATGGACTTGTTATTTTGGTCCACAGGACTGTAAATGAGTGCTGGCTTGTTCTGAACTGCCCTGTCTTACCAGCGTTCAGTGGTGCTTAAGCAGAATTGAAGGATAAGAATTCATTCATGCTTTGAACAATGTGCGTACTGCAAGGGTGTGTTTAGTATTAAAAAAGATATATGTAGGAAAGAAAAATAGTAAAGAAAAAATATATAAATAAAGTGTTTTCTTTCTTTTGTTCTATTGTTGATGGAAATCACATGGAAAGGAACGGATAATAACATATTATAACTACTGGAGGAGAAGGTAATTATAGTTATAAGACATAGTGTTTATAATGACATATTATAACTGTTGCTTTCTTTTTTGATTTTTTTTTTTTATCTTGTTCTTTATAATGACATATTATAAATTAAAAATCTTTTTTGATTTTACCTTGTAATTGGGGAGCGTCTCTGTTTCTGAGAGAGCTTGCCGTGGCTGCTCAGTGGCTACGTTTCGGCAATTTTCCATCCACTAATTGTATATCCCTAGACATTTAACGTAGTAGTAGCCTGAGACAGCAGCTGTCTCATGTATTGTAATTCTCTTTATTCTTCTTCTTCTTCTTTTTTATTTTTTAGTGAGCAGTGCATTTATTTATTTGTTAAATTTGAAAAATTGTGTTGTTCCGAAAAGCTGTTTGTGCCGTTGTCTTTAGATTTTGCTGGAGTTTGCCCATAGGCGGAGTCTCTCCGGATGAAACTCTTTGGGTCCTCTTATCATAGGGTTCTTTCTTTGCTTTTAATTGAGGATTTCATCGTCGTAATCTCCACGTATAAGATTGTAACAACATTTTAATATACATTGTCATAAATTTAACAGTTCAAATTATTCTAACGGAAGTTCTTACTGCTGCTAATTCTAGCGTCTGTAATGCTGCTTGTATAGTCTACCTTACAACTCAGTATATGTGGGATGCATAGAAATTTAGAAAGAAATAAAGGTACGTACTTCTTTGAAGACCCTAATATAGAAAGAAATAAAGATACATGGGTGGTCGTGATGTAAAAAATTGAGGACCCTAATATAGCTGAGTCGAGACAGGTAGCAATAAGCCACAGATTATCAAGTCCTTGAACAAATTTTTCAAATCCATCAATTTCCACGTTTGGGTGAATCAATTGTGCGGGTTTTGGAGCATCTTATTTCTCCCTTCTTAACTTAGTTTGTGGAATTGGTGTAATTAAAATCTCATGGGGAGATAGTATTTGCTCAGTTGCATTGTCAAGACAATAAAAAAATGTTATAATATATTAAAAAAACAAAAAAAAAGAAGATAATACGTGTGGAAAAAAAATAAAATTAAAAGACAATATCATCGTCTAAGTTTCCTAGATTCTTAATATGATAGGCATAGCAGGATTCTAAACAAATATGAAGGATGATTTACCTTACCTTAGATTAATACTATGGCTTTCTCAGTTCGAGAGTTATTATATTTATACAACGGCTAAAGTTAAAAGTGGATTGATGAATAATATAGATTATATCAAATGATTATTTAATATCTATCGCTTATCTACATAATTTTTATTCTCAACCATTAGATGTGTTGGGCCCCAATATAAGGGCCCATAAAAGTACGGCCCGAATGAGAGGCCCAGGGATGCTCCCGCAAACCAAAAAGGCTGGGCAGTCTGCAAGGCCCAAAGGTCAAGTCTACAGAGGCCCAAGAAGTCCTCCCCGCTCACAAGGAAGCTCGAGGGCAACACTAGCGACACCCCAGCGCACAGACACGGAGAAAACCGAGAACTCCGGAAGCCCTGCTGACTCTCAGAATCGTCCGAGAAGTCAAGAAGAGGCTCTCGGACTTTTCCCAGAAGACCCTCCGAGAGCCGCTCCCTCTCACGAGTCCACAAACTCATAGGGGATATCACACCTGGATGAGGACTACACATTTACGATCGGGAATGCCAGCTAAGCGAGTTCGCCGATTCCCAAGAGAACCCGCAACCACCGTCCCAACAGTGCACGCCTAGTCAAATCAAGGCCGATATTCAGACTCTGTACGCCTGACACGCTCAGATCCTGCAGCGACGCCGACTGCGTGCCACTCCGCCTACATCAGCAGCAATAAATGCAGCCAGCAGGCCTGGCCATCCGATGGCCGCCATGTGCCTCCTCCCCAACGGCTCATTTTCCTCTATAAATACACAACGAGGCTCCATTCAAAAGGACCTCTGGGCTAACTCTCGATCTCACTAAGACCACCCTGAAAAGGATCTCCAACAAGGGTGGCAACGACTCCCAGCGAGCATAGCCTTTGAAGAAAGAAACACAAAGCATTAAACAAGTAATGGATTAACCCTCACAATTGTACTTTGTAAAGACTTCAACCTAAATAGTGAAGCACTTTCAAAGCCCTGAGCCTCGTGGTTTTTCCTCTCCATTCAAGAGGAGGTTTTCCACGTAAAAGACCCGGTCTCAATCTTCTTCTCGCATCCAACACCTCAAACACTTGTGTTGCCTGGAACCCACGGAGACGACTGGACCTCGCCAACCTCTGCATCTCTCGGACTCCGCGGAACCAGAACGCAACATTGGCGCCGTCTGTGGGAACGCGACAAAAAGCCTAGCGTCTCCCTTCAATACTCAATCTCACATATAAAGACGGGCAGCATTCAGGTTCCCGCCAGCGCTATGGCTCAGACCATGGCCTCCTATAGCGCCGATTCCACATTGGGTAGCCATGCCCGGGGGCTCCGTTCCTTAACCCGCGGATGGGCAGAGAATAACAACATCCGGAACGCATATCGTTTCCTCGGCTGGAGCGGAGTCATCGGTCGCGACGACCCCTCATCGATTAGGCCATGCCTAGGGGCTCCGCCCTCTAACTCTAAGATGGTCAAGGGATATCAGCGTCACGCTTGCAAGCCACCATAGGCAGCAACCTCCCCTTTCTCGGTTGTCCGCACGGACGTACAATCAACCCGGGGGCTCTCAGCCTCCGCACTTCAGCACGGAGATGTCTCATTCCTCTGTCCTGTCAGGAGGTCGTCAGCCCTCCTCTATCTTTTCAGCATCGAGGCGTAGGCTTCGTCCCACAGCATGGAGATGCCTCATTCCATCGTCCTATCGACACCGGGGGCTCTCAGCCTCCGCACTTCAGCACGGAGATGTCTCATTCCTCCGTCCTGTCAGGAGGTCGTCAGCCCTCCTCTATCTTTTCAGCATCAAGGCGTAGGCTTCGTCCTTTAGCACGGAGATGTCTCATTCCTCCGTCCTGCCAGGAGGTCGTCAGCCCTCCTCTATCTTTTCAGCATCGAGGCGTAGGCTTCGTCCCACAGCACGGAGATGCCTCATTCCATCGTCCTGTCGACACCGGGGGCTCTCAGCCTCCGCACTTCATCACGGAGAAGTCTCATTCCTCCGCATTGCCAGGAGTTCCTAAGATGACCCAAGGCGCCAAAGAGCCCTGAAGTAGGCGACCAGTGGGAGTACTGTCAATACCACTACTGCCGCGGCCACGACACCAAGGACTACACAAAAACTCGGGCACCAACCCGAGCGGCCCCAGCGTTCGGACCCCGTGGTCAGGCAACCAAGACTCGGCGCCAACTGAGCAGCACCAGAGGCGGACCCCAGAGGTCATGCAACACAAAAACTCGGGCACCAACCTGAGCGGCCCTAGCGGTCGGACCCCATGGTCTGGCAATAAAGACTCGGCGCCAACCGAGCAGCCCCAAAGGCGGACCCCAGAGGTCAGGCAACAAAGACTCGGCGCCAACCGAGCAGCCCCAGAGGCGGACCCCAGAGGTCGGGCAACACAAAGACTCGGCGCCAACCGAGCAGCCCCAGAGGCGGACCCCAGAGGTCAGGCAACAAAAACTCGGCTGCGACCGAGCGGTCCCAGAGGCTAGGCCCCAGAGGTCATAACTCAAAAACTCAGCTGTGACCGAGCCGTCCCAGAGGCTGGACCCCATAAGTCAAGCAACGAAAACTCGGGCGTCAACCCGAGCTGCCCCAGCGGTCGGACCCCATAAGTCAGGGAGCAAAAACTCGGGCGCCAACCCGAGCGGCCCCAGCAGTCGGACCCTATAAGTCAGGCAACGAAAACTCGAGCGCCAACCCGAGCGGCCCCAGCGGTCGGACCCCATAAGTCAGGGAGCGAAGAAAAAAAAACTCTCGGCTATGACCGAGCAGTCCCAAAGGCCGGGCAGGAAAAATAAAGCCAAAGGGTTAAAAGCTAGGAGTCCCGAAGCGGACCGCGTGCCCAAATCCAAGAAGTTAAGGGGTCGAGCGCCTGAAAGAGATCACGCACCCAACACTAAGACATTAGGCGCCGTACAGCGCGCCGCAAAAAAAGACACGCCCATGCAAGCAAGACAAAAGAAACGTCCAAAGCACTGATACAAAAGGGACAAGTCTTATTCATAAAAAACGAGTTTATATACAGGTATGATAGGATAAGAAAAAGAAACGACAATGTCATGAGGGGGCCTCTTGGCTCTCTCCTCCGATGACCTCTTGAACTCCTAAGGATCCCGCCTGGTCCGCCAAAACTGGCTCCTCGGGCGTAAGAGGTCAACCTTCAGGACCTGGCCAAGAAGGTTCAGGGAAAGGCCTCTCGTCAACGCCGTATAGGTTTTCTGGGCTCAAAGCGCTGGCATTCCTGGGATTGAGGACGGCCACTGGAAACCGTGGACGGATCAGTCGCGCCACCCGGCGGCACATACGGATGCCGTCCCAGAACTTGCCCTCCAACACTGGAGCCATCTCGGCAATCTGCACGGACGTCCTCAACCTCTCCTCCTGACGAAGGATCCGATCCTGAAGGAGACCCTACCGAAGCCGCAGAAGCTTGACAGTGTCCTCCAGAGAAGCAATCTTCTCCTTAGCCCCAGCCAGCTCCGCTTCCGCTCGCTGCGCAGCCGCATGGGCAGCCCTCGAAGACCCCATTTCCAGGCGGGATTGGGCGATCACTCCCACCAGTCCACTGAGGCCCCTAATCAGGCCCTGTAGCTGCAGCAGAAAGGTTCGTCAAAATACGAACAAATGGGAACAAGGCAGGGAAAGGAAACAGAGGACTACCTTGGAAATGAGCGGATCATCTCCTGCGCCGCACTCCCCATGGATCTCGGACTCCTGAAAACCACTCCTAGGCCCCGCAGGCGCCGCCTCAGATACAGACTCAGCGGCTATAAGAGGCACCGATGAGCCTACCACAAAGTAAGCATCCCCAAAAAACTCGGACGACCGCTCGGTTTCACCCGCCGCGGGACGCTCGGAAGGATCGAGGGGCATGAGCTCACCAATACTTAGGTCCTCGACTTCCACGACCTCTCAGACCGCTTCAGCTATCATCCCCCTCTCAGGGTCCACCATGACGCTCCCGCCTCCTATGTCCTCGGAAGGGTGATCAGTCCTATCCGAGACGTCACCAGACAGATCAGCGGGAGCTTCGAAGACAGGATCATCACTGGGGGGCTGGACGTCCATAAACTCCACAGTTTGGACGGGCACCTCTACGGATGCAGCAAGATTAGCAGTGGAAGTGAAGGCGAGACCTTAAGATCCCGATGACCCCGAAAGAGGGACTCCAATCCTCGGCGTCTTTATTAGAGGGACATTGTTATCATCGTCGTCACGGGACTGGACGTCAGAGGGCTCCGCCGTCTGATCAATTGCCCCCGAGGGCTCAGCGAGATTAGCAGTGGCAGTGAAGGCGAGACCTTCGGACCTCGAGGACCCCAGAAAAGATCCAGTCCTCGTCCTCTTAATCGGAGAAGCAGCCACGTCATCATCGCTCAAGTCCTGGATGTCAAAATCGGCATCATCATCACTGGAGGAGGCTCCGTCAGTGGGACCCCCAATCCTCAGTGCCCCAGCTCTCATCCTCAGTCTTTCCTTGGCTCTTACGGAAGGAGCTGTACCAGAAGCCTCATCTCGCGGTCCCCACTTGGCTTCCTTGAATTTCTCAGGAGACAGCCAGATGTTGCGCTTGTTCAAATGAAAGGTCCACAGATTGGCCAGCGCCAAATCCGTGTACACCTTCACATTCTCCCTGTCCTCCTTCGAAGGGTCAGAGCTGTACTGGCAAGCCACTTTTCCCCACTTAAAAGGGATGGCCCAGTGCTCGTGGATGCCCAGGAAGAAAAATTTATCTTTCCACCGCTTCGTGGAGTCCGGGTTACCTCCGCACAGCAAGGAGAACTCCGGGCGGGAAGTCATCACAATCCAGTCAAGGTTATGTGTAAAGCGGAACATCACCTTGACTGTAAGAGCATTTAGGAGCTTCTCATGGCACCGGAAGAAGACACACAAGGACATCAAATACCTTACTGCATTTGGCTGAAGCCTGGCAAGAGGCACCCCGAGCGCCCTCATAATATCGTAGAGCTCCTCCGCGATGGAAAATCGTAGCCCGCCTTTGAGGTGGACTTCGTAAACAGTAATGAAGCCATCCGGATGGTACAATGCCCTATCGTGCGGCTCCGGAATCACCATGGCCATAGACTTAGGGATTCGATATCGGGCTCGAATCTCCGTGAGTTTGTCGAGCGTCACCGTGGAAGCAATATCTCTCACTCTAGGCGCCATGAACGCCAAAAAACCAAAGTGAAGAAGAAGTTCGAATGAAGAAAGAGCAGAAGGCTTCGACACTCAGAAGAGAAAACGAAAAAGTAGGCGCGAAGATGGAAAATCAGGGTAAGGAGGCGTTTAAATAAACCCTGGAGTGCAAAAGGCGCACTCATTGCCCTTGCCACGCGTCGACCAGCTATTCGTTTCAGAGGAATGATGGCCTTTCTTTCCCAAGGCGCCTGTCAGCGCGTCACATCAACCACGTACCTATTTAATGCTCCGCAGAGAAGCGAAGCGCGGCAGCGAAAAGCCTCGGACCAAGAAGAAGTCTTGGGACCATCTTCTATCGAGCTCAACACAGTGCTAGCAACCAGAATGCACGCGCTCGGACGGTCGACCCCCCTGGCGGACCATCAACTTCATACCAAACGGCCGAAAACTTCGGGCCCTCTAGCATGGGGGGCTATGTTGGGCCCCAATATAAAGGCCCATAAAAGCGCGGTCCGAATGAGAGGCCCAGGGATGCTTCCGCAAGCCAAAAAGGTTGGGCAGTTTGCAAGGCTCAAAGGTGAAGTCCACAGAGGGCCAAGAAGTCCTCCCTGCTCATAAGGAAGCTCGAGGGCAACACTAGCGACACCCCAGCGCACAGACACGGAGAAAACCGAGAACTCCGGAAACCCTGCTGAGTCTCAGAATCGCCCGAGAAGTCAAGAAGAGGCTCTCGGACTTTCCCCAGAAGACCCTCCGAGAGCCGCTCCCTCTCACGAGTCCACAAACTCACAGTGGATATCACACCTGGACGAGGACTGCACATTTACGACCGGGAATGACAGCTAAGTGAGTTCGTCGATTCCCAAGAGAACCTGCAACCACTACCAGTCGCCATCCCAATAGTGCACGCCTAGTCAAATCAAGGCCGATATTCAAACTCTGTACGCCTGACACGCTCAAATCCTGCAGCGGCGCCGACCGCGTGCCACTCCGCCTACATCAGCAGCAATAAATGCAGCCAGCAGGCCCGGCCATCCGATGGCCGCCACGTGCCTCCTCCCCAACGGCTCATTTTCCTCTATAAATACACAGCGAGCTCCATTCAAAAGGACATCTGGGCTAACTCTCGATCTCACTAAGACCACCCTGAAAAGGATCCCCAACAAGGGTGGCAACGACTCCCAGCGAGCATAGCCTTTGAAGAAAGAAACACAAAGCATTAAACAAGGAAGGGATTAACCCTCACAATTGTACCTTGTAAAGACTTCAACCCAAATAGTAAAGCATTTTCAAGACCCTGAGTCTCGTGGTTTTTTCTCCCAATTCAAGAGGAGGTTTTCCACGTAAAAGACCCAATCTCAATCTTCCTTTCGCATCCAACACCTCAAACACTTGTGTTGCCTGGAACCCACGGAGTCGACTGGACCTCGCCAACCTCTGCATCTCTCGGACTCCGCGGAACCAGAACGCAACAAGATGAATTTAAAAAATCTTTAAACCATGACCATTCTTACTTTCAAAGAAATTCTGAGTCAAATGCCCTTGATTGGGAGCCAGCAACGGTGCATTGGGTTTGATGGTATGTGTGTTGAGTTTATCATGAAGATGTACATAGGCTCTGATAATCGTGTCAATTATCATAACCTCATATGCTCTCATGTTATTTCTTACCCACTCTTATTTAGTTGATTTAGTAATTCGTAAATATAAATACTTTTTATTTCTATCTACAATATGTGTTACAAGTCTATGAATACTATCAAAATGAGTGCTTATTAAAGTATTTTAAATTAGCAATGTATTTAATAAAAAGAATTGACATGTTTTATTTGTTTGGTATTGCTATAAGTTTATTATATTTAAAAGTAAAATTTCATCTTCTGCTTGCGCCAATTATAATTATGCCATATGCAGGGTCTGCCTATATTTGACAGTAAAATGGGAGAGATTTTAAGACTATACTATTAGTTTTTTCTCTATCCACCCCTAGAGGATGGTAATGGAAACCATATGCAATTAGGAGGTAGAGTTTGATAGTTATTTTTAGTTTATATAGAATTCAACTCACAAAAATAGTTTATGAATTTTAAGATTATTAAAAATA